>JAXRKP010002192.1:0-17500 GCA_037039925.1 Doris montereyensis | reverse complement strand
TTATAGTACTACTACTACTACTTCTACTACTACTACTAATACTACTATTACTACACTACTACTACTACTACTACTACTACTACTACTACTACTACTACTACTACTACTACTATTACTACTGCTACTACTACTACTACTACTACTACTACTACTACTACTACTACTACTACTACTACTACTACTACTACGACTACTATTACTACTACTACTACTACTAGTAATAATAATACTAATAATAGTAATGATAATGATGATACTAATAATAGATAATGATGATAATGATGATAATGATGATGAGGAACATAATGATAATAATAAATAGTCTTGATATTGCAGTCTCCATTTTAAAAATCTTAAAATGGCAGCACACGCAATGTGTCATCAACAAGTGTAATCTTTGTCAGTTGTGTAGAATAGGACAAATGACGTCAATCTAACATATTATAGCAACGGTCCAACATCAAAGGACTGTGTATATATTTTCTAATACTAATACGATGAAAACAACTTACACATTATTCGACAAAAACACTCATCTTAACAATCTTAAATGTCTTTAAAAAGATATATTTTTTAAAGCAAGTTTTAAAAGAATCAATGATTTCATTGTATCTGATCTTCTGAGAGGGCACATACATGCCAAACTTTTGGACCATGATAAATGTAATTAGCAGGGTTTTTAAGCACAAACCATCCCTTAAGTTTCACAAATCTCGTTTTATATTGACTCGGATAATGCTATCAAATATACGTGACAAAGATGCTTTAATAAAGAAAAAAATTACTCCTTTGGCTTACCTGTTGAGCTGAAACGTTATATTTGATTATATCCCAAATAACCAGACTCTCCGAATGTGTTGGGGGTTTTTTGTATATGGTGGCAAGATTTTCACACTGTGACAATACAGTGCATTTCAACTCGTCAACAAAAGGCACTCATCACCAAGCCCCTCCAAAAAACCTTAAATTATCTTTGACGAGGAGGTGGTTATGGCTAGAGATAACTCAATTACGTCTTCATTGACGTTCTAAACCAATAAAGAGACGCCTTCAAGACATTCCATGCAATGTAGGTCAATTTATCGCTGGTTGTTACGTTGTTGAAAACAAGGGATTACATGTTCAAAGAAGAGAAAGAGAGAGAGAGAGAGAGAGAGAGAGAGAGAGAGAGAGAGAGAGAGAGAGACAGACAGACAGACAGACAGACAGACAGACAGACAGACAGAGAGTGTGTGCGTGTGAGTGTGATACAGACAGACCAATAGACTCTCTCTCTCTCTCTCTCTCTCTCTCTCTCTCTCTCTCTCTCTCTCTCTCTCTCTCTCTCTCTCTCTCTCTCTCTCTTCGTGACTGTCCAGACATAGTGTCTCTGGTTTAACTATACGTAGCGTGATTGGCTTCTCAGGTCTTGATCTTCGGTAACGTCGATCTAACTTCTGTTGAAAGGAATCTCCAGGCAAAATCATGAGATCATACTACTCAAATTGCGAGATTTTCAAGTGCTAAGCATTGAGGAGGGGGCAATTGAATAGACTGTCGTTAAGGGCCTTGGCAATTCAATATTTCATTCAGAGTCATGATTACATACTGTTCTTGACCTTTATGTAGATTTACTGTCCAAACCAGATCTTGAACTCCCAAAGTGAAAGAGAGTAGTAATAAACTCTAGTGGTCATTGTCTTGTATTCATCTAGGCATGCAAACATTAATTGTAGGATCTCCGTGACCTTAAGTACTGTTTCCTCTAATTTACAACGAGTTATCCTTCGTGGAATTCCAGACTACATTCAAAGAAACTGACGCTCTGAGTGGCTGATTTTCGTTCCACAATGTCTGTGAGTGAAAAATGAAGCCAATAATATTTGTCCCTGCTAATGAGAATTGTATGAGGATGGAAAGGCGGAATTTATAGTTGTTTGTTTTGAAAAAGAGCTGTAGTAAAATGATAAAATGGTAAAACAAAGCGAGATTGTATCAACGAAGTATAAACTATAAAGAAGAGTGTTTCGTTCTATTCAGTATACGACATTCCACCACATAAACGGCGATCTGAGGGCTTAATTGAAAATCACAACATGAAACACACGTGGAAGAGTAAAAGGAAAGAAGTAGTGCCTACCAGTAGAAAATCGCCAACCAACCACGTTGAGGCGTTTACAGGATTTTGATTCTGATTTTCAATTGACAGAAAATCGCCGAGAAGAAATATATGTAACGGCAAATCCTCTATGAACAGTTAGGTTGTTTTAAAATTAAAAATGTATTGCATCTAAATACAAAAGGTCCGTTAAGTATAATTCTTTCCTTTCTTTTTTTTTGTTTAAAGCTATTATTTCGGGCACTCGGTGGTCCAGAGCCAAGATGTCGGCCTCTCAAACCCAAAGGTCGTGGGTCCAAGCACTGCCAACGATTGAAAAGATTTTCGATTTTTTTCTGGCCCAGGTAGGTGGATCGACACCTAGTCCCATCGGAGAGACCAACGATAAAAAAGGCCCCGTGTGCAACACTGTCCATGTTAAATATCCCCTGGCTGTTAACAGGGCAGTCAGAACAACATTTTAAAATCCTACAAAAAACACCGAGAACACTTTAGTTGTGGATGTGGGTAAATCAAATTAAATCAAATCAAATCAAAATTATTATATTACCCCTTGTAGGCTTATGTCTCTTTACAAATGAGGCCACTGAGGTATGAACATGGTTTATATCACTTTCATTATTGCCTTTAGCATAAGGATTCCTTCTTCAGGTGTCCTGCCGTAAGGTGTTGGAGATCAAGTGTTCCACGGTGTGTTTCATTTCCGCATTATTGCTTCAAACAAGCCATGCCGTTATTCCGTCTACGTTTTAACTCGTTGTTTTCCTCTACTTTTCTTTCCATCAATATTCCATGTTGTAACTCTCCTCATTTCATGTCCCAAAAAATCTTGCTTATCTCTCTCTTATCTTAACACATAGTTTTCTACTCGTCTCTGTTCTTCTTAACACTTCACCATTTGTAATGTTGTCCATGTATGATATTCTTTGCATTTTCATTTACTGATTATTTAAAACAAAGAGCAATAAGGAAAAGGTTTATTTTAATTAATTATTATATGGTTTTGATCTCGCTGACAACAAGGACTCAAATCACTCAACGGCTGTACCAACGGTTGTACCAACGGCTGTACAGTCTCCACTGAGAAGCAAACATTCGTGTTTGCTCCGCCATGAAATCGTGACAGACCGACCCAACTCTATGATATCCTTATATTGACCTTGCCTTTTAAATCAGCTGTTAGTTTCATCTTTCTTGCACGCCAATGTTTAAAGCAGTGCAAATCAATACTAAGACAACATTGTGTACGTCACTGTAGGCCCGCTTTTAATTCTATTTCTAGTGCCGTCAGGAATCTAGTGGTTAGGCTAACTGGCTTGGAATAAAAGCGGTTCAATGGCAGGTTGTACTCTGTGTTCATAATTATTTCACGTCGGCTGAAGTCCATACGTGTGTTGCTCTGGCCATGAAGAGGGTCCAAACGAGGTGCCTCATTTTGAGGTCATATCGTAAATCTGAATATCATGTTAGAGGTTATTGATATTGAACATGTCCTCCTATTACGATAACATGGGGCTTGTAAACACATGGTTTTCTTTTCTTCGGTGCTTGATTTTCAGGTGAAATCAAGAGTCTTCATCTGCTTCTCCGTTTTATTAATTGTATTGTTTATTTATATCTGCATCCATCAATATATCTATATATCTAGATTCTATACATCTATCTATCTATCTATCCATGTATATATATATATATATATATATATATATATATATATATATATATATATATATATATATATGTATATATATATATATATATATATATATATATCAATTTATCTATGTATCTATCTAACTATCTATATATCTATCTATCTATTTATCTACCTATCTATCTATCTATATATAAAAACCAATGGTTTCTTTTTCAGTTCCCATTCTACTTTCTGGTACATTGGTTTCTTCTATTTCTTTTTCAGTTCCCATTCTACTTTCCGGTACATTGGTTTCTTTTCTGTCTTTTCAGTTCCCATTCTACTTTCCGGTGTATTGGTTTTCTTCTGTTTCTTTTTCAGTTCCTTTTTACTTTCCGGTACATTGGTTTCTTCTGTTTCTTTTTCAGTTCCTATTCTACGTTCTGGTGCATTGGTTTCTTCTGTTTCTTTTTCAATTCCTATTCTACTTTCCGGTACATTGGTTTCTTCTCTGTCTTTTTCAGTTCCCATTCTACCTTTCGGTGTATTGGTTTCTTCTGTTTCTTTTTCAGTTCCTATTCTACTTTCCGGTACATTGGTTTCTTCTCTGTCTTTTTCAGTTCCCATTCTACTTTCCGGTACATTGTTTTTTTTCTGTCTTTTCAGTTCCCATTCTACTTTCGTACACTGGTTTCTTCTCTGTCTTTTTCAGTTCCCATTCTACTTTCCGGTACATTGGTTTCTTCTCTGTTTTTTCTTTTTACAGGTTTCTTCTGTTTCTTTTTCATTCTATTCTACTTTCCGGTACATTGGTTTCTTCTGTTTCTTTTTCAGTTCCCATTCTACTTTCCGGTACATTGGTTTCTTCTCTGTCTTTTTCAGTTCCCATTCTACTTTCCGGTGCATTGGTTTCTTCTCTGTCTTTTTCAGTTCCAATTCTACTTCCGGTGCATTGATTGTTTTTCTTTCTTTTTCAGTTTTATTCTACTTTCCGGTGCATTGATTTATTCTGTTTCGTTTTCAGTTCCCTTTCTATTTCCGGTGCATTGGTTTCTTCTGTGTGTGCTCAATATGAGGCAGACATTGGCTATTACATACCTCCATTATTCTCTGTCATTCGACGATCTGATGAAATTGTAGCTGATGTTTCGACTTGTGGCCCAGTTATTAAGATTTTTTGTGTATGTGTGTATGTGTGTATGTGTGTTCCTCTGCTTTTCAAGGCTTTAGTTGTCCGAAGTGATCTTTCATCAGGTTACCATGTCCTGACATTTCCTGTTTCCTCCTATAAAGGTTAAATTATTCTGCTTTAATGTTTCTTTTATATATTTTCTTTCCGCTTTTTCCGGGAACATCTGATTTGAGCCCAGTTGACGGTAACCTAACTGTGTTTCAGCCCTACTCGCCGACAGTTCGCCTACATCGCATTTCAGCCCGGTGTATAACTTGAGCAATCGATGCTATCTTAATTAATCGATATATCATTTGATACAACGGCGTTGAAGTTTTCTTTATGAATACAATTCACGTGGTGACACATTAATTTCGGATTAGTGAGGTTTATCTAGTTACTGTCGTAAATTTCATGAGTCGTTGTACTATCATTTGGATTAACTGAATCGATTTCATCTAGTTTCCCTAACTTAACTCTTATATTGTCTTCTTCATGCTTTTCTTTTTAGCCTTTTGGATGGAATAACAAATGTACAAAGACTTGATAATGATATGAGCTTGAAGTAATTCCACTTTCTCATTTGGCTTGATATCGTATGATTTCATTTTAAAAATCGTCAATTAAGCCGTTCATTTTGTTAACAAATATTCGATCTTCCAAGAGCCTTTCATTAATCTTCCACAGAGAGTTACCTCCCCCTGTTGCACCCTGAGGTTTAACAATAAGTGACACCCCCTTGTGATTTGTAAATGGGATTTCTACAAGTTTGCAATTAGCTATATTTGACCCAAAAATATTACAAACGAACACGTAATCTAGTCTTCTCGCAGTGAACGGTGTGGAGCGATGCCAAATGTATTCTTTTTTATCTTTGTTTACAAATCTCCACACATCGATTAAATTATTTTCTGAAACAAATTTACTGAAAGCAGAAAGTGAAATTAGAATTTTTCTTTGATTATCATCATTACCTGAAATTATGTCTAAGTGGTTATTCATGACAATATTGAAATCTCCACCTAAAATCGTATTGACAAAGTCAAACTTTGATAAGAGATCAAAAACATCTCGACCTTAGTCTATATCAGACGCATTATAGACGTTGACGATTTTATAATTCATATTATTAACACATAAAGATATACCAATTACTCGATCGGATTTTAAGGGAAGAGTGACACTGACAAGCTTTTCAAATTTTAGAGATCTATTGATTGATAAGAATCAATTGTCCTTTACTCCTATTAGTGCATTATAAAAGAGCGATGTGGCCACCCCACTCAATGTCCCATGCATCTTTATTCTTCTTCGCTACATGAGCTTCTAGTAAACAAACAATGGCAGTTGTCATATTTACTACAACAAATGCTAAAAATACTTTTCCGCTTTTTGTTGTTATTTAGGCCTCTACATTTTAGAGACAAAACTTTAACCCACCCATTAACGTTAACCAGTAGGTCTGTCCGAAATTCGGTCCGAGTCGTAAGGAAAAAAAGTCACAATTCATTCATTCAATACCGGTACTAGCGGTGATTGGTTACCTCAGTATTGGCGCTATTTTGAGTCGGTTCCACTGATTGAGTTTGGGAAGGAGGGGTTAGAAGCGTACCTTGTCCTTGTTGATGCACTCCGCGCTCTTTTTACTTGTCCGTTAGGTGAGACTATCCTCTTCCGCCCTCTTTTGACAGAAGGACTCCATGTTGCTCGTGACATGTGGAGAACATGTTCACTTATTAGTAGCTGGCGTGTTCTCCCCCTTTGACTCATGTCATACCAGTCAATATCATTTTCTTCTTCACTTCCTCTCCCCTTTTTTTTTTTTTTTTTCATCTGTTTATTCATGATATTGTCACCACTCGCATTGTTGGTTGTGAGGACTGCTTGCGTGTAGGATATTAAACTTTCACCTCCTCCCTTCGCTCCTTCCTTTATCCCATTCTTCTTTCTATCCTCCTTACCTTCGTCGCTTCTCTTTTCATTGTGTGTTTCTTTTTTGATCTTAGATGTTGCCTATAATATTGAGACGCCGACCACTAACCAAGTATAAAAGTTGAAGGTAAATCAGTCGTTGGTACCTCAATATACACAAATTGTCGACCTGTGTTATATGGGGTCCAACCTCCGACCTCACTTCTATAACATTCATATTTGAGTAGGGAAAGGAGTCTGACTTCCATTGTTTCCAAATTTTCAACAATTATATCATTGTCACAAGTAAGGGGGAGTTCTCCAACGATTATATCATTGTCACCAGTCAGGGAGAGTTCAACGATTATATCATTGTCACCAGTAAGGGGAGTTCTCCAACGATTATATCATTGTCACCAGTAAGGGGAGTTCTCCAACGATTATATCATTGTCACAAGTAAGGGAGTTCTCAACGATTATATCATTGTCACAAGTAAAAGAGGGACTTCTCCAACGATTATATCATTGTCACAAGTAAGGAGTTCTCTAAAGATAATCATTGTCACCAGTCAGGAGGAGTTCTCCAACGATTATATCATTGTCACCAGTAAGGGGAGTTCTCCAACGATTATATCATTGTCACCAGTCAAGGAGGAGTTCTCCAACGATTATATCATTGTCACCAGTCCGGAGAAGTTCAACGATTATATCATTGTCACAAGTAAGGGGGAGTCCTCAACGATTATATCATTGTCACAAGTAAGGGGGAGTTCATTGTCACCAACAACGATTATATCATTGTCACCAGTCAGGAGAGGTTCTCCAAGATTATATCATTGTCACCAGTAAGAGGAGTTCTCCAACGATTATATCATTGTCACAAGTAAAGGGGAGTTCTCCAACGATTATATCATTGTCACAAGTAAGGGGAGTTCTCCAACGATTATATCATTGTCAACACTAAGGGGATTAATTTTGTGGAAGGGACAGAAGGATCATTCAGGTTGAAGAGATTGTCAGATAATAGTGAAAAATGCAAACCTTTCAGGGTTAACCCCGCCGTTAACAGTTTTCCTCTGGCTTCCCTTGATTTCGCATAGATTCTCCAAATTCCCCCCAAACGTTGAGCGCCATCTGCCCAACCCTGTCCCACCACCTGGGCAAGAGCCCGACAAATTGTAAGGCCATCAATTTCCTTCCCATCATAAGACATGAGGGAGGACAAGGCGGTGACTAGGAAATAGAGAGGAGCAACTCTCTCAACGTCGGGCCTAGCATATCCACCATTTTTCTATAGATCAAAGAAACGTAGTTATCAAATGACAAAGGAAATTGAAATAATAGTCAAACTACTTACCAACAAGTTTGATAAAAAGGACGGGAAACAATATTTACAACACCTGGAACAATACTTGAACAAAAACTGGAGAAACGAGAAGCAAAATCTTGGTACAAATCTTGATACAAAAACCAAATCATCAGAACTGTAGAAAACACGACTCGACACCGAGATCGCAAAGCCGAAACCTTATTGAATGTTATACAATATTTTGGAAATGCAGTCAAAAACCACTACTTGAATCGTTCCATTTTAGTCTAAAAATAGGTGTCTATCTCAATCTCAACGACTAGAATTATAAATTTGTTACACAAAGGGAAGGAAAGAAATAACTCAACAACTGGAGGCCAACAACTTTAACAAATATAGATTATAACATTCTTGCTAAGGTGCTGGCCAAAACGCTTAGTGTTTGTCATTTGTCAATAAAAATTATTTTAGGAAAGGTTCACATCCTCAAATCTTTTGTCATGAGCCAACTCATATATATAATCCAGAGCATATGTTATTAAATTCCAGATAAAGTTCTTGTACGGTTGAATTGAATGTTTTTGAAACTGTTATGGCAGAGACAATTCTCAAAAAGATGGGCTTTTAAAAAAGCTAAGAGGACAGTAATGTATGCTCCCATATCAAATGGGGGGGGGGGGGGTGTCAACATGTTTACTATCCACGAGGTACAGGACAGTTCTTTGCTAGCAAGAACTGAGAAAACTTTGAAAAGGGAGGATAAAGCTACACGAAATCCACCAGAAAAGGTTTTACTCTCTGTTGGCGGACTTGTCGCTTTTGAGAGCAGTACATCATTGCTGTATTTTAAAGGGCTGGATTTATTACAAAAGCATTCTGGAAACATGCGCTCATAATTTGGTTGAGGCATAATACCCATAACAAGGAAACTGATACAAGTATATTTGAACAAGTTATATTCAATAATAGAAATATAACCTATAACAACTGAATTCTATTTAGCAAAAAACTAATACAAAGGGACGTCATATTATATGGTAAACAATGATAATAATAAAATACATTTCTGTAGCGCTCATCATCAACACTAGATCAACCTCTGAGCTATGCACGGAAGGACGAATACTGTCATTTGAAGAGTTCTCCAACAAATGGGACAAATACCCACAATCCCCTTTAGATTACTGGCTGATATTTAATGCTTTAACACATAAGACAAGAAAACAGACTCAAATGACTTGATCCAATGACATACTTTTTAAAGACAAAACAATAGGAAACATGGATAGAAAAGGATTCGTCTGTCTCATCAAAACAAAAGTAAAATCCCACACGGAAACTTTCTGGTCCAATAAATAGAAAATTCCATTTAGTCAGGAATATTGGGCTGTTGCTTTTAATTGTGTTGAAGACACCAGACTTAGAGTCTGCACTGGAAAATATCTTAAGCAACATATAGCCAACAAGTATACTCCTCCATAAAATGGGAATTAAAATCCACAAATTTGTCGCCTTTGTCAAGAAGAAGATTACATAAAGCTTTTCTTTGTTGACTGTCACAAAGTCCTACAAATTTGGAGACACTTGGAGAATAGAATAGCCATGCGATACAGCAAAAGAATGAAATTAAATCATTATTTCACCATGATGGGCGTTATAACTGAACTTGGATTTAGTAAAAAAAAAGAGAGTAATAGTGGTAGTAGTAGTAGAAGTAGTAGTAGTTGTAGTAGTAGTAGTAGTAGTAGTAGTAGTAGTAGTAGTAGTAGTAGTAGTAGTAGTAGTAGTAGTAGTAGTAGTAGTAGTAGTAGTAGTAGTAGTAGTAGTAGTAGTAGTAGTAGTAGTAGTAGTAATAATATCAGCAGTAGTCGTGATGTCGTTGGTGGTGATGGTGGTGGGGATTGTAGTAGTCGAAAAAGAAGTATAAAAATTGGACAAAGTTTGAAATCATGTGCACTCTAAACTCGTATGAGGTCCATTGCCAGCCATGACTGGGCTTTCTTTAATATGTCAATATAACAAGTTTTGACATTGGCATTCTAAACTACCCAAAGACACGGTGAGACGGAACAAACTTCAGTCCAAAAGCATTTAAGATAAGAACACTTATAAACGAAAGAGACTCTTATTGACATAGACACAAAAATTGACATATTATGACAAATATAGCAATGGTCAATCAGCCTAGGGAGGAATTCTCACAGATCTAGAAAAACTTAAAAACCTAAGAACTAAATAGGGAGCTGAGAATCTAGAGCTTAGAATGCCTAACATGACATTTCTAACGGACTCAAGCAAGATCACGAAAAAGATGGAGAGCAACACACATATCCCATGTTTGATAATTGCAAAATCTTAAGAGGAGAGAGCTAATATCTAGAGCTTATAGTCAAATAGGGAGCTAGATCTAGAGATTATGCACAAATAGGGAGCTAGATCTAGAGATTATAACCAAAACGGGAGCTAGATCTAGAGCTTATAGTCAAATAGGGAGCTAAATCTAGAGCCTATGGACAAATAGGAGCTAGATCTAGAGCTTATAGCCAAATAGGGAGCTAGAGCCCATGGACAAATAGGAGCTAGATCTAGAGCTTATAGCCAAATAGGGAGCCAAATAGGGAGCTCTAGTGATTATGGCCAAATAGGGAGCTAGATCTAGAGATTATGGCCAAATAAGGAGCTAGATCTAGAGCTTATAGCCAAATAGGGAGCTAGATCTAGAGCTTATACCAAATAGGAGCTAGATCTAGAGCTTATAGCCAAATAGGAGCTAGATCTAGAGCTTATAGCCAAATACGGAGCTAGATCTAGAGCTTATAGCTAAATACGGAGCTAGATCTAGAGATAATGGCCAAATAGGGAGCTAGATCTAGAGCTTATAGCCAAATAGGGAGCTAAATCTAGAGCTTATGACCAAATAGGCAGCTAGAACTAGAGCTTATAGCCAAATAGGGAGCTACATCTAGAGATTATGACCAAATAGGAGCTAACCTAGAGATTATGGCCAAATAAGGAGCTAGATCTAGAGCTTATAGCCAAATAGGAGCTAGATCTAGAGCTTATAGCCAAATAGGGAGCTATATTTAGAGCTTATAGCGAAATAGGGAGCTAGATCTAGAGCTTATAGCCAAATAGGAGCTATATCTAGAGCTTATAGCCAAATAGGAGCTAGATCTAAAGATAATGGCCGAATAGGAGCTAAATCTAGAGCTGATAGCCAAATAGGGAGCTAAATCTAGAGATTATGGCCAAATAGGGAGCTAGATCTAGAGATTATGGCCAAATAGGGAGCTAGATCTAGAGCTATAGCCAAATAGGGAGCTAGACCTAAAGCTTATAGCCAAATAGGGAGCTAGATCTAGAGATAATGGCCAAATAGGAGCTACATCTAGAGCTTATAGTCAAATAAGGAGCTAGATCTAGAGCTTATAGCCAAATAGGGAGCTAGATCTAGATCTTATAGACAAAAAGGGAGCTAGATCTAGGTACATCGTAGACGATATTGATTCAAATAGACTGCTAGTGTAAATATTTAGAGAGAAAAAACAGTCCCTTAACAATGAACAGAAAGACTCTTCGCATCAGTATAGATGTCTAGATTTGATTTGATTTGATTTGGATTTACCCACATCCACAACTAAGGTGATCTCGGGGGCCTTTGTGATTGCAAATAACAGCCTTGTAAACAGCCAAGGTACCTTTAACGTGCACAGAGTGTTGTGATCTGCACACGGGCCCTTTTTACTGTCCGTCTCCGATGGTACTAGGTGTCGATCCACTTACCTGGACCAGTTGGTTGGGGGGGTATTTCACTCGAAGAAACCGAGAAAAGTTTTCCACTCCACAGGGCTTGAACCCACGATCTTTGGGTGGTTGAGATGCCAACATCTTGTCTCCAGACTACCGAGAACCCACGATGTTTAGATAGATCTATCTAGATCTAGACTAGAGAAAGCCGTCTTACCTCTGTTAAGCCTGTGACTAAATCTGCTCATCACGTTTCATGACCTGACAGGAGTGACAGCAATATAATAATATTCTCTTTCGGTCTATCATTGCTACATGGCCGAAATAGCCCCATGCCACTAACGACATCGCTGACAATAATCTGCCACTACTAGTGACATCTAGAGGGCGATAGCGTGTGTCACCAGCGACTAACAGCCAACGTGACGAAGAAGATGGAAAGCATCACAGCGTGTTACATTCTACCGGAAGTGGACAAGCAGACTTGGAGGTTGAAGCTGAGGGCAACGACCGGCAACTGAAAGATACACTGTGGTCCCCACCCGTCCCGTTGCACGCTATGGACACTGGGATGAGCTCCGGATCTTATGGGCTGTAGAACTTACTTTGCTTTTTGTGGTTAGAAAGAAAAAAAAAGGAGGCGGGGGTGCGAGGAGGGAGAAGGGGGGGGGGGGTAGGAAGGGGGGGGGGGTGAGGGGGGAGTGGAGTATGGAGGGTAGAAGGTGTTGAGATTTTCCCATTAACACTTTCGCGATTTGTAATAACTTAGAGGAAAGGGACATCCGGAGAGATTTGAACTTAAAAAATAAATGTAAGGCTTATGACTCATTCATAGATCAACTCCATTAGCCAACAAATTGAATGAGATACAAGAAGACGCTCCCTTAGGCGGGTACACATAGCCGACTAAAACCACTCACCTCAACAGCTTTAACGATGAAAACCCCTTAAACATAGAAACGAGAATAAGAAAAATATAAACAAAAACAAAAAGCGAAACAGCAACAAGAAACAACACCCTCACCCACCCCCGACAAAACACACCCAATTCACAAAAAAACAAACAAACAAAAAAACAACACCCCCGAAAAAACCCCATCTCAATACAAAAACAGACAAAACAACAACAACAAGGGGCATTGCATCTAAAAGAAAAAAGAAAGGAAAAAGATGTGTCCTTTCATCCTTGTTCTCATGTGAAAAAGAACATACTAATGGTAATGGATAGAGTATAAGAGCAACAAGACAGGACAGTTACTAGGACCTACAGACAACTGGTTTCTGCTGTACTTGTTATTGTTTTTTTTGTGTGTGGCTGAGGATTTTTCTTCAGCGACAATGACATAACGCTGAAGGTGAAATGATGACATCACTGGTAAAGTAATGTAAAGTAAAGTAAAGTTCCTTCAGGGCCTCTACAGCCCGTAGAACCGGAACTCATCCCAGTTTCCATAGCGCGCAGCGGGACGGGTGATAATAATCATCTCCTGGACAGGATTGCTCCAGGGACTAGGGGTCGATCCACTTACCTGGACTAGGAGGGTAGATTTCACTCGAAAAGTTTCGAGAAAAATTATCAATCGTTGCCTGGGCTCGAACTCACTACCTCTTCGTTGAAAGGCTGGCACCTTACCTCTGGACTAGCGAGTCCCCTCACGACCCGTACAGACTTGCTACGATCATACACGATCCACAAAAAGTAATGCGTACATATTGCATATCTCAGATACTAAAGGTACAAAATGTAACACGTACATATTGCATATCTCAAAAACTAAAGGCACAAAAACTACCACGTACATATTGCATATCTCCAATACTAAAGGTACAAAAGGTAACACGTACATATTGCATATCTCAGATACTTAAGGCATAACAAATAACATGTACATATTGCATATTTCAGATACTAAAGGTACAAAACGTAACACATACATATTGCATATCTCAGATGCTAAAGACTCAAAAAGTAACGCGCATATATTAGATATCCCAAAATCTAAAGGTACAAAAGGTAACACGTGCATATTGCATATCTCAGATACTAAAGGTACAAAAGGTAACACGTACATATTGCATATCTCAGATACTAAAGGCATAAAAAGTAATGTGCACATATTGCATATCTCAGGTACTAAAGGTACAAAACGTAATACGTACATATTGCATATCTCAAAATCTAAAGGTACAAAACGTAACATGTACATATTGCATATCTCAGATACTAAAGGCACAAAGAGTAACACGTACATATTGCATATCTCAGGTACTAAAGGTACAAAACGTAATACGTACATATTGCATATCTCAGATACTAAAGGTACAAAAACGTAACACGTACATATTGCATATCTCAGATACTAAAGGCACAAAGAGTAACACGTACATATTGCATATCTCAGGTACTAAAGGTACAAAACGTGATACGTACATATTGCATATCTCAGATACTAAAGGTACAAAACGTAACACGTACATATTGCATATCTCAGATACTAAAGGTACAAAACGTAACACGTACATATTGCATATCTCAGAAATTAAAGGCATAAAAAGTAACGCATACATATTGTATATCTCAAAATCTAAAGGTACAAAAAGTAACGTATACATATTGCATATCTCAAAATCTAAAGGTACAAAAAGTAACGTATACATATTGCATATCTCAAAATCTAAAGGTACAAAAAAGGCCAAAATGATGGAAATGAAATGACCGTGATGTATTGATGGCAACATAATTAGAGGAAAATAGGGGTTGAATAGAACTCAGTCACAATAACGATACAAAACATTCTTAAGAAATATGAGTGAAAAAGGATTTTAGGCGTTCCTTTTAGGTGGACATTATAAATATGCGTGGGTGGAGTCAGGGATCTGGTAGTTAAGTTGCCAGTTCGAAGATCGTAAAATCTTGGATTCGTATCCAGGCAATGTTAGGTCCGACATTGTGTGATTGAGAAAATCATTTAACAAGACTCTCCCCTTTCAACCCAAATGCAACTGGGTACCAGCACAAGCCTGGAAAGTAAATATGTCCCTAGACTAGCGTCTTGCACAGAAACAAAAGTATCATCACCTGTTCCACTCTGTGTTATAGAATCCAGGACAAGATTCGGCTCTATCGGCCGTTTAGGCATTTTAAGAAGGAACTTACGCCATGATTAAAAAGTGAGACACGACAATAAAGGACAACTCCACCAAAGAAGACAGAACAAAGGCGGCGTGACATTTCGGGTAGAACCCTTCGCCAGACAACAAACGAAAAATATCTCCACACTTATACACAAGCAGCACACAATGTAATGCCAGAAGAAGAAAAAAACAGCAAAGAGGAAAAGAAAGGGGAGCAAGTGGAAAGTAGAAGAATCGATAAAGGGAAGACGGTGATAATTATAATGAATAGAAGGGGAAAAGGTAAATAAGGTGGGAGAAGGGTGAGGGAGGGGAGGAGGGGGGGGGGTGGGTGAGGGCTTTGTGTTACATTGATTAAAACAGATTGTGATGACGTCACGGGAAATCGTCTTGCATCCAGCACGACACTGGTTGAGTGCCACGGCTACCACTTGGCCACAAACACCCCTCGCCACCTGGCCAAAAGGAAGAAAGAACTCCCAGTTTTCAACTTGTCTAGACTTTTATTATTTTATTTACCTACATTGTTTTATATATTTTTTGTTTTTATACGTGTTCTTTTTTTATTATTGTTGTCGAAATACGGTCAACATCACCACTATCTCCTCCCCCCCCCCTTCCCTCCCATCTCCCTTAAATATCTTGAAGAAGAATGAAAAGAAAAGAAAAGAAAAGAACCAAACAGAAATAACCACCCCCTCCCTCCCACTGTAAAGAATAAATAAATAATGATGAAATCGTCCATCGGCCCTTGTCTATAATTATATAACATCGGGGTCTATTTACTCCATTGTGTCAGACCAAAAAAAAACTTAAAACCGAAACGTGAAGTGTTTATCGCATCTGTCTCCTGTCTCTGTGACGTATTCTGCGTTGGATTGAAATAATGATTGGGATAAGAAAGGATAAAGGTGAATATATAGACCGTATCACCGCACAAGTGTGGGCTCATCGACCGTACATCACGTATCTCCCAGCAGACCATGTAATCATTTCAATTCCTTCTCAACTCCTGGGGGAGCAGCACACAGTACGACAGCATTCATACTCACACTTTGCTATTATCTTTCTCTGCCTTATAGATGGGCACTCATTCACACCTGAGTCAAGTGAGGAAAGTAGAGTGGAATACGCTTCCTATGAGTATAACGTTGTTAAAAAAAACCAACAACCCACCTGTTCTAGCCAATCGGTTTGTATCAGTGTCGTCGTGATTACAAGTTGGCAACATTACGGTTTCGCTACAACGCCTCAGGAATTTAAAAAAACGACGCTACGTTTTCGTTATAACGCCCCAGGAATGAAAAGAAACAATACTACGGTTTCGTTAGAGCGCCTCAGGAATGAAAAGAAACACCACTACGGTTTCGTTATAGTGCCTCAGGAATTAAAAGAAAAAACACTACTGTTTCGTTATAACGCCTCAGGAATTAAAAGAAACAACATTACGGTTTCGTTATAATGCCTCAGGAATTAAAAGAAACAACACTACGTTTTCCTTATAACGCCTCAGGAATAATAAAAAACAACACTACGGTTTCGTTACAACGCTTCAGGAATTAAAAGAAACAACACTTCGGTTTCGTTATAACGCCTCAGGAATTAAAAAAAACAACCACGTTTTCATTACAACGCCCCATGAAAAAAAACAGCATTACGGTTTCGTTATAACGCCTCAGGAATTAAAAGAAACAACACTACGTTTTCAATAGAACGCCTCAGTAATAAAAAGCAACAACATGACAGTTTTGTTATAACGCCTCAGGAATTAAAAGAAACAACACTACGTTTTCGTTATAACGTCCCAGGAATAAAACAAAACAACACTACCTTTTCGTTATAACGCCCCAGGAATAAAAACAATCCCAACAACACTACGTTTTCGTTATAGCGCTCCAGGAATATAAACCCCCACTACATTTTCGTTATAACACCTCAGGAATAAAAAAAAATAGCATTACGTTTTCGTTATAACGCCTCATGAATTATAAAAACAACACTACGGTTTCATTTCGTTATAACGCTTCAGGGGTTCAAAGAAACAACGCTACGTTTTCGTTCTAACGCCTCAGGAATTAAAAGAAACAACACTACGGTTTCGTTATAACACCCCAGGAATGTAAAAAATCCCCAACTTTTCGTTTGAACGTCTGATCGTAACAGAAAGAGAGAGGGAATGGGGAGAGCGTCACGGGAAAGAATAAAATAAATAATAATGAAATCGTTCATCGGCCCCTGTCTATGTAACGTCGGGTTCTATCTAGATCTACTCCCCTCAACGTGTGTAGTTTCCAATTCTTGTACGCTGTCTGACGAAGAGCTTAGATCCGAAACGTGAAGTGTTTGTCCTGTCTGTCATCTGTCTCTGTGAAGTATTTGTTTTTGTTTTGTTTGTTTGTTCCCCTTGTAGTTTTTATTTCTCATGGGATATCGACGATCGGAGACATGGTATTACCCACTGTCGGGTTGAAATAAAGATAAAGATAAAGATTA
>JAXRKP010002191.1:0-65263 GCA_037039925.1 Doris montereyensis | reverse complement strand
AATATTCTGGATTGTATAACTTACAATTGAAACAGTGACGACGCACAACCCCCCCCCCTCGCCCTTATAAAATTTGACTATTTCTTTGTCTAGTAACATAGCCTTCAGTTGAAATACTGTCCCTCGATAAGGTTTAAGACTTCTTAGTTATTGTCCTAACTAACATTGAAATAACATAATGTCACGCTACAGAATTATTGAATGTCTAACTTACAATCGAAATAGTATTCCTCGATAAGATTGAACACATAACGATATATTGAATGCCTCCTGTACCTCATTACGTGTCATGTAAAGAAGACGAGGCGTTGTAACTGAACCGTAGCGTTGAGAACGTGTAATCACGAAGACATGGGTTCAACCCTGGGACTACCTATTTCCTAGGTTCAACCCCACGGTTGGCAAAGGTGGGGTTGTTTTTTCCCCAACCCTTAGGAAAGGTACTTGGCTCTACTTTCCTCAGTACGAAAAAGTCTAAAATGCTTGTGTACTGTATACTCCCCTGGGAGTTGAGTAAGACCTTGAATAAAATGGCCTGCTAGGGGATAAATTAATGATGTGTAGCCGTTGAGCTTGCACTTGTGCGGGGATACGGAGTATAAATCCATCTTTAAATCGATCTTTTATCTTCATGTCTATGGATTGACCAGAACGTTCCATAACTTTTTAGGGCTGGCCGTTGAAATGTTGCTGGTAGGGATCTCACGAAGTAGTACAAATCGTTTGACAGTTAAAGTACGGCCAAACCTGTCTAAAGCGGAATCTGAAGGGAGCGGTCATAATTTTCCGTTTTAGACAGGTTTCCGTTTTAGACAGGCTCTACTCTAGAAAGTGGGAATGACATAATGCATACTATGTACAACATTTATCATATTAATATACTGTGATAAAACAATATGACATGTAAATATGTACTCGCATTACATGTATTCTGTGGCATTATGCATTACAGGTACATTTTATATAGATCATGTGTATGTGTGTGTGTGTGTGTGTGTGTGTGTGTGTGTGTGTGAGTGTATTTGGTTCTTGTCGGAAGGAAATTTTCCGTTTTAGAGAGGTGAAACTGACCTAAGGGAGCAGATTTTATGTTCTGTTTCCGTGTTAGTTAAGTTTCCACTATAGACAGGAAGAAAATAATAATACAATTTAATTCGGGAGATTAGGGGCATTCCGTTTTAGATTGGTTTCCGCGTTGGACAAGGTTTCCAACTGTATTAGTGTTGATAGTTTCACTCGAATGTGGGAGAGTATCCGTCGATGAGCTTCGAGCCTCGTCTCGTTCAATGTGTAGATCACAACAATAATTTACACAGTCATCTACATCGAATAGCCTCAGTGTCCAGTGTTTCTTGAAGGGTGGCTGTTGAAACGTTGCTAGTTTGTTATGATCTCGGATTTGTCATTGATTGGCCCCAGTACCCAATTTTCCAAGTGAATTTGGTCATTAGCAATAAAATTCGTTTTGAGTAGTGGTCCAGAAATGATTGTAGAGTGACCTTTTCTATTTGGTCAAAATTTACACCAAAAAAGCAAACAAAACAAAAAGGCATTTATTAATGTCACTTTTGTCAATAAAAGGTTCTAAGAAAACAACATAATTTTCTTGCTGCTTGTTATTTTAATTTTTTAATTTGTTTAATTTGTTGTCTTTGAATCTTGTGTTGGATTCAATCAGCTACAAAACATTTGTCGAACTGGTCATTTAGCTATTTTAATGCCCATGCATTGCTGTTACGCTGTCTTTCAATATTACACCAATGTATGTTAGGTTGTGTAACTGTTGGACATGTCGTATCGCAAAGTTAAACGACTGTCATGTGAAATATTCATCGGCCCTTCATTAATGGAGGTTACTTGATAGAGAAGATAGAGGAGAAAAAGTTTTAATTTTCGAATCAGCACTCTTAAAATACGGTTTGATATCAGCTGCATAGACAGCGAAAGTAATTTCTTCTGGAAATTAAAGTTGTATTCTATTATAAAAGAGTTCATCTACTTTATCTTCCGGTCAGTACGTGAACTCTTCTGATTGTTGCAAAAAATTCACCAGCGTCAACACTGATTATCTCTTCATGTGTTCCTTCCTCTAAATATAGATCTAGCCGCTGAAAGATTGATACCGGTTAGTCATGATAATTAGAATGTTACTCCCGAATTGATCTTTGCTTTATAGATCCTGATGTTTGTATCTTTTTCAGCTAGACTATATTATAATAATTAGATTCTAGATCTAAATCTAGATCAGATTGACCATGACATGATCACATGATGACCATCATAAGTAGCCTAAGGTAAGTAAGGAAGGGCATACATCTACCTGAACACGGACCAGAAGTAAATCGATTTGACCCAACTCCTCCCCCATCCGAGGCAGCGTAGTCTCGCAGGGGAAACGTATAGCAATAGGGGTGAACATACGTATTTTATTGTTAACTATCTATCAACTTACCCGTACCCTGCTCCCGTAACCTGACACATTTAAGCTCCCCCTGAACGACCCGCCCCCACAACCCTGCCCCCCCCATCCGAGGCAAGCATAGGTCGCAGGGGGAAATACATAGCAATAGTTTTGTTGCTAAGGGTGAATATATAATGGCAAGTTTCACAAAAATGGTCCATCCCTATTTCCCTCTTTGTCAAAATGTACAATGTTATATTTCTTACAAGTGTTATATACGATGTTAAAGCTTAAAACCTGAGGATTCCAGATATATGACTTAAAGAGATAGTATAGGACTGTGAGGCGAGTGAATTAGCTTTTAAAATGTCATGTTTTTCAGTCAAGGGGCATAACAGAAAAACTCTAGGTCTAATGCCAGTGACGTAATGTAATGCGGACGTGCACGGGTCTGCCGACCGAGGTTTCCCTGGCGTTTATTTAGTGACGTAACGCTTGGGCATCTGGATTGGAGAGTTCCCTGACTTTTCCCTAGTTCTCAATAAGATGTGGTCTGTGTTTGTGTTTCCTGACACCTTGGGCGTGGAGTCCACGGCCGTTGCCTTACAGTTGATCAGATGGCTCGCGCGTTCCGGATCGTGTGGATGAATGAAAACTGATGCTTTTTTTGTCCCGTTTTTTTGTAAAATTCTGTGATTGTACGCCTTATACCATCCTTATTATATGTGTTACGGGTTTATCGTAAGTGTTTTATTGTTAACCATCTATCAACCATCCCTTACCCTGCTCCCTTAACTGTACTGTAACCTGACAGATAAGATCCCCATGAATGACCCCCCGCCCCAACCCCACCTTCTGAGGCAAGTGTAGGTCGCCGGGGAAACATATCTTCCCTTTGTTGCTAGGCAGTCCTGTAGAGTTGGAGCAGGAAAAA
This sequence comes from Doris montereyensis, assembly GCA_037039925.1. NCBI lineage: Eukaryota > Metazoa > Mollusca > Gastropoda > Nudibranchia > Dorididae > Doris > Doris montereyensis. The sequence continues at coordinate 61,928 of JAXRKP010002191.1, read as the reverse complement.
AATCAAAAATTTTATGTTGCCGACAGTGAAACAGGTGAGAAAGAAAGAAGATGGCCGCTGTCTATAGGCTCGACTCAGTAGTTCTCTATGGATTCTTGTGTGTTTAAAAAAATGATTTCTGTCCATTGAAATTTCTTTACTTTATATTGAATTAAAGTCACTAGGGAAAAAAATCGGTATCCCGATCTTGGAAGTCCTACCGATTATTTGGTGGGTTTTTTTATAACTTTGACAGTTTATTTTTCACTTTTTATAGTCTGTCATTTAGAAATGTTAAGAATGGTAGCTTTGCCAATCTCATGTAAGCGACGTTGAATAATGAAGTCACTTCTTCAAATTAAGTGTTATTAAATTAAATGGAGAATTGTATGAATGAACTGACAGTGCATCATGTTTCTTTATTTCAGATGTTTTCCAAATGCATGGCAGCGAATGTTTATCTCTTTGAGTGAACTAGAATCTACATTGGAATAGGAAATACTTTTGATTAAATTTATAAAAAAAGAAATGGGAAGTCGGCCATTCAGATACGAATGGCCTTTCAGATCACAATCATACAGAAACAACCAGTGAGCTAGATTCCCAAGTAACAAGTTCGACAACTTCTGGAACTTTACTGAGACATCGGCTAGATCCTGAACCAAAACGCGGGGAAGATGAGGATAGTTTGAAACAGTCAAGAGGTACATTTTCTCTTTTTTTTGTGACCAGGATTTGAGGTGTCATTGACAATTTGAGCATTTTAGAGTTTTTTAGGTAACTCAGTTCAAATTCCCTGTATTGAAAGTCTAAGATTATTTTGCTGAGCAAGATATAAATATGTTTACATTAATAATTCACTGATTCTTAACATGGTGACTTGTCTAGGAGCAGTGATTACAACATTGGTCAGAGCTTGATGGAAGTTGCAACTTTGAAGAGAAGAAGCATAGCCAGACCTATGAGTCACCTTTAGAGGACAGATGCCATTTCATGACATACAATTGCTGTTGCAACATTAACTTTGTTCTTCAAGACAAACAAAGAGTCTTTTAATCTGAGAAGTAGATTAAAGTAAACTCCATACCAGAGTTGAGCATAGAAGAATCAGGAGTAGAAGCCTGATTTTTTTTTATTGGCATATACGGCATTGGGTGATAGTTTACCATTGCTTTCCCGCTGCCTTTACTTTCACCGAATATGAATAGACCTAGCTACCCTTTTCACTGCTGGGTCACAGGAGGACCAGGAAAAGTTGCCTGGTCTGGGAACCGAACACGGGCCTCCTGTGGGGTAGTCAGACTGAGCTACCGGAGCCCAATCTGGGAGTAGAAAAGTTAAATTACGGTCATCCATGGAGGACAGATGCCATTTCATACTTTACAATTTATAGTGTAGCATTAACTGTCAGTCAAGTGTATTTTAATCAGGGAAGTAGAGGGGTTAAATTTAAGTCACATTTAAAGGACAGATCATGCCATTTAATACTTTACAATTGCTAGTTACTTGCTGTTAGTCCAAACTCTTTTCATCAAGGGAATAATGGAACGGTCCAGTCACAGTGTTTTGTTCATTCAGCTTTCTATGTCTCACCTCTCATTCCATTTCCGTCTCGCTTCCTGGTCTGACTGACAGGCAGCAAAAGGACTTTCAGCGACAGGAAGAAGCTAGAAGATATTCAAAAAGTTCTCCAAACCCACCCTTTAGACGTGGACGCCCTTCGCAGATTTGCCATAAGCCCCAGTGGCCTACTCAACAAATCTGTACGACAGATAGTGTGGCCTCTGCTTATCAATGCAAATGGAAAAAACATTACGCCCAAGCCCAGTACGTATTGCAAGACGCAAAATTTTCCTCTTTCCTTTTTTTTTTTTTACTTTTCAAAGACACATTTTTGTGCTAGTTTCTTTTATTAAAATCAACAAGTAATTTCTGTATCAATGAAAGAAAACTTTCAATGCATTGTGTGTTGTATTACAAACATAACTCAAGGGAATATTTTTTACAATTAACTTTCTAATTTTACCATAGGATAAAACAGTTATTCAGTGATTTATTCACAGAGATTTTTTTTAAAATGAGGAATGTTTAATACATGTCTAATTTCATGTGGTTCCATAGGTCAAAAAGAGATGGAGGCACTTACAAAAACGTACGCACAAGTTTGTATGGATGTGAATCGCTCAAGCAGCAGATTTCACTCCAGGTATCTATTATTATGTATATAATTCTGAGCCGGACGTTTTTTTGTGTGTCAAAGCCTCTGTTGCCAGGTCACTACGAGTAACCATATTTTGCATTTCGTTTCTAGATGATCCCAAGACCGTTTTCAATTTGGAAACTTGTCTTCTAAAAGTGACGTTTAATTAAGGAATATTTCATTGCTTCATCGTCTTTGAATATTAAAAAATTCATTCGGCTAGGCCACCATTTTTTTTAGTCTTGGGCAGCATGTTCTCTCACTGCCTCTAATGTAGCAAGATCCATTCGTGGTGCACAGGGCGCGAGGCAAAGCTAATATGGGATTTGCATAGCTGTAGGGGTACCAGAAGCAAAAAATTCCCTTACATATAATCACTGTTGAACTAGTATATTCTATCTCTACTCAGTAAAAGTAAGATGATCAAAATCCATCAATAAATAACCAAGATATGATTTTTTTTAGTTTAATTGGACTTGAAAAAATTTGCGACAATTTATCATCGGAGTTGAACAGCCAAGTTTACATACTCGTAAGTTAAAAAATAAAATATTAAAACAGTAAATAAACACATTTTCTGAGACCCAGTTATCCACACGTTGAATTATATTCATAACAAGCTCATTGAAATAATATTTTGAAGAATATAGAGCTTTTAAAAGAGTATAAAATAACTCAATTTCATTGAAAACTTCGGAAAACTTAGACAAAACAGGCTTGGACCCCAAATTCAAGGTCATGTAAAAGGAAATTTGTAATTTTAAAAGCTCTCAAATTTGTATGTGTCAAGGGATATACATAGAGATAATGCTCAATTTTTTCCACATTTGTAAAACAATAAAAAGTTATATAAGCTCTATAAGTGTATCTCTAAGCTCAAAATCAAAACCGTTTGGGAAAAAATGCAAAGAAAATGTGACAATCTGCCGACTTGTCATGCAAAAATAATCATATTTCATTTACTAATGGTACTACAGTGTCATTTTATATACATCAAATTAAAGTTTAGTTTATGCTCTATGCACTAAAATACATAATAATTCAATTGATACACATTCTCAAAAAAAATTATAATGACGAGAAGACAATTGTTGCAAAATAACTTCAAAGAACTATGTATCTTGGTTGTGTTAAGAAGTATCAGGTAACTTCCTGACAAAATGTTAGTTTGTCCCAGGTTTTATTCTCCCAGAACAATGTTATTGACACCCATATTTAACCTGGGCAGAGTGAGAAAATTTGTGTAGGCTTTCCCAAGGAAGCAACGTCTGACATCACGATCATTCCCACACCACTAAATGTAAATAAATAATATTTCTTACCTGATATCATGATTTCCCTTCTTCTTTCACAAAGTAGAGCTTTAACAGGAGGCCATTTGTCACAGTAAAACCTTGGGGCAAGGCAGGTCGTTTTCCCTTTCCTTGCATCGGGAAGTATCTTTTAATGACATTGTAGACAGCATCCTTTTTGTGAAAGTGTGAACAAAAGAAGGCAATATTTCAACAAAATATGAAAACAACCGAGAAAATAAGGTGTATTTCATATTACGTATTATAATCCAAATCTCAGCATAAAGCTAGTTAGGCTAATAATTATAACCATTTAAGATTAATAAAGTAAATAATAAAATAATAATGCAAGTAATACATGATGTAGTTATATAATTGATAATGATAACGCTAATAATATTCTTATAATTGAAATTGTAATATGATAATGTTAATGATAACCATTTCAGATTAATAAAATGTTAGCAATAAAAAAATAATAATGCTAATAACATTAATAAAATATTAACCATAAAAATAATAATACTAACAATATTAATAATATTACATTAGATATAATGCTAATGAAGAATAATGCTAACAATACTTTTATTTCATACTATTAATACTAATAATAACTAATAACAATATCTAATATGATTAATATGAAATTAAACTACGATTTATAGTATAAAAGCATTTCTAACCAAACGAATTAAAATTAATCGTAACTTAACAGATCTGGCTATGAGTAGTATGAGATCAATTCCAATGATAATGATAATACGAAGTCTTTTATGAAATAGTATTAAGCAATAACTACCCTATAAGATATCTTATTTAGCAAATTTACATGGTTAGAACTGGAATCCCACTAAATTCTATTAGTTTAAGCCAAGTCGCATCTCAATTGCCATTCAACTACCCGGCTGTTCAATCGGCTGTTCCCGTGATAAGGAACTCCTCCCGCGATATCAACCACAGAAAACATTTGTAAAATTTGTTGTGTTTAAAATATCATAATGAAACTTATAATAATAATGTTAATTAAAGAATATATTTACCTATTAGTTTTCTCAGTCGTTCGGTGTTTAACAGGGCTTCTAGTCCAAGAGAAAGGATCGTTGTGTGTTTTCACCGGCTTCAGTGATTAAGCCATCCGCCATTGTGGAAGAAACCGGGTCCGAGTGTGATTTAGAGGGTGTTGATTTCGGCTCGATATTACGGTTGTTGTGCTTTAAATGTGATTGCAAGGTAATAATCAAAATCTACATGAGTTTAGCTTTCTTCACATAGTCTGCAATTTTTCTTACGATGCCTCTGAGCTGGAAAATTGAGGAAATGCGTTCAACTTCACGCTCTTACGGAAACTGCTACGTTATTTTGAAAGCAAGCGTGAATTGCTTAGGCTCAAAGAAAGAGTAGTTCTTGCCCTTTACAATGACATCATATCTATTTATATAAGTCCACGAACGAGCCATGTATGAAGCAGAGAGTAGATACGGGTTAGATTGGGAATGGTAACTTCTGGGTGTCACCGGCTCGGAAGCTGCCCGATAGTGCACATCTAAAATGTTATTAATTAAATATTTAAAACAACACAGACTTTTGTGGATGGGATATGAATACAAAAAGAAAGCTGATGTTTCAAATCGTTTTTATTTCATTTTAAACTAACATTTCTATGAATAGCTAATGAATGATGAAAAGTAGTCTTTCTCGACAACTTCACCTCACATGAGAATTTTCTACCGAGGTTAAGCGTTCACTTACGGTAGGCTAATAGCTGCAAACTAGTGTGTAAAAAATGTTTTTAGTTCAGGGTTTTTTCATTTTGCTTTGAGTCTGTAAGTCTGTATAAATTACCTTGAAAAGTATGTATATGAGGGTTAACTGTGTTTTGTTTTTAAAGAAATCTTATGTTATCGGCAGAGACTCTGAGAGATTGGGATGAAAGTCCAAGGATGCCATTTTGAGTCAGCAAGATTACTGTTGCACTTTGCCAAAGAGGGCGGACTTCTCCTTGTTATTTGCCTTAAAGGGGGGTGTTACTTCAAGTTAAATTATCAATGCTTTCTGGAATATTACGGGCCGTTGTGCGGTTAGAATTAGTTCAAGCGGTCAGAGTCTGGTTCATGATTTTTTTGGGTTAGTATTTTGAGTCCAGACTGGTAGTTTTTTGTTATTGTTTTTTTTTTTAACAGTTCCCATTCTACCTTTCAGTGTATGAGTTTAGATGCCAGAGGCAAAGTGTCGGCCTCTCAACCAAAAGGTTGTGGGATCAAGTCCCGTTGACGGTTGAAACATTTTCTGAAGTGTTTTTCGAGTAGTCTAAAGACCCCCCCCCCCCCCCCGCCCTTGTCCAGGTAGGTGGAATGACAAATGTCCCATCGGAGATGGATGATAAAAAGGAGATCCTGCGTGAAGATTACAACACTGTGCACGTTAAAGATCCCTTGGCTAGTTACAAGGCAGTCTGGGCAAAATTTGAAATCCTACAAAAAACCCAAAGATCACCTTAGTTGATAGGCAAATAAAAAAAAAAACAAAAAAAACGCAGTTATGAAATAGAATCACAATGTACAGCTAAGAAGGGAAGGCGTTTTAGAAATGACCGTATTGTTATATTATTTATACAATTTAAGATTAGTATGAACTGTTCTGTGACACTAGACTTTGATTCACTGTGTACAAATTGAGAGTGTAGGAATTGTATTATGACGCTATTGTGTTGACTTCCATGAAACTGTGTTAAAACATCCTGTGATGATACAAAATGTCATGCACTAGAGTATTCACCAGTCGATGAAAACACTTCCATCTTACGCAGGTGGGTGTTACTGGTAGGTCCTACTTATTTTCTGTCCTCTTTCATGTATTCTTTCATTTTGCTATTTCCTCTCAATTCACAGTGCGATCATTGCATATGGTGGACATGGTAAGTTCCACTAAACTGTGTTGAAGCATATCAACACTCTAGGCCAAAGTCAGTGGAATTTCACTGTTTCTCTGATTCTAATTTTCTTTGCCTCACTTTGTTCGCCCTAGGTATTGACGATTTCGTCCGCATGTCAATGAAAGACAAGCTTGTTGATCTCATAATGAGGGTCATGCTCAAACGAAGGCAGCTAAATTATTATCAGGTACTGTTTGTTCTGCTGTATTTTATGTTGTCGCCAGCTGAGGGAATTCAATTCTTTTTTTTTTTTAATTAAGTCTCCGAAAGTCAATTATTCCTTAGCTCACAATGAAATTACAATGCACGCAATCTGATGTAAAGTCTAATACAGTAGTTACCGTTTAAATGCCTGGTGCTTGGGAAGCAGAGAAAACAGGCACTTAGGCGAAAACAGGCATTTATGGGAAAATTGGTCAGGGCAAAAAATTAGGGATGATCAATGAACATGCAAGGCTAAAGATCCATAACTAGGTGGTTTGTTTTAGAAGACTCCGCAGTTTTACATAAAATTGAATGTGAGTAATAGGAACACCATGTTTAAGTGATGAGCACCATTACTCGCCATGAAGACCTGAAGGCACAATGGATACGGCCAACGCAGGCCGGGTGAGCAATAAAACTGTTCACACTCGATGCATGCCCAGTAAATTAAAAATGTCCGGTAATTTTGTGCAACTTGTGGTCTCTCAACCAAAAGGTTTAGATTTGTACCCCACAGGCTAAAGATGTTCTTGATTATTTTTCAAGGTAGGTGGATTGACAGCTAGTATATTCGAGGATGGATGTTAACAAAGAGGTTCGGTGTGCAGATTACAACGCTCTGTGCTCCATGTTAAAAATCCCTTGGTTGTTTACAGGGCATTCTTGACAAAATTTTAAAATCTAAAACCCGAGATTACCTTCGGTGTGGATGTGGTTCAAGTCAAATCAACTCAATGTGTGTTTAGTATGTCTTTTTGGCCATGAGTCCGTAAGTCTGTACTTACCTTGAATATAATATTATTATGAGGGTCAACTGTGATTTTTTACAAAGAAATCCTATGTAAACTACAGACACTGCAGAGAGATTAGAATGAAAGTCTTGAGGTGACAATTAGAGTTCACAAAACAGCCCTCGCACTTCGCCAGAAAGGCTTAGCCGGTGGTTAGGATTTTTTGTTATTCCCCTGAAAAGGTGATTGATTAAAATTAAGTAGTTAATGTTTTCTGGAATATTACGCAATCAGAGTCTGTAATTCGAGTTGAAAAAGTTGGCAGCTATGAAGGAAATAAAAAAAAAAATTGTTTATGCTTTCCAGGGATTTCATGACGTTTGCATCACTTTCCTGTTGTCTATGGACGAGGACCTGGCTTTCGCCATGGTGGATAAACTGGCCATGGGACACATGAGGTAAGGGCACAACAAACAGAGAGGCAACGGGGCGCGTTGAAAGTGGTGATTGAGGACATGAAATATATATGTTGAAGCCCACAGGAGCAAAGACGAGACAAATACAAAGGATGAGATGGAAAACCAGACAGATGGCAACAGGATGAATCGAACCAGTGACCTACACGTTGGTACCCATCAACGGAGGTTGCGTGTTTGATTCTGTTGTTCTTCTGTTTATTCCTCTATGTTTGTCTCGTCTTTGTTCCTTTGAGGCTTCAATATTTATGTCTTCAAGACCTTATTCGTCACATCACTTTCGACTGTTAGCCACTTGCCTCGCTTCTTCTCTATCATCGTTCCCAATAACTACTTATTATGGTAAAAGTTTATACAACGCCATGTATTCCGCAAAGTTTAAGTCCATATGTTAAAGGAGAAAGAAAAGAAGATGAAATTTTAAAGACCTTAACTAAAAAATTTCCATTTAACATAAAACTGATCTGGTTCTGGGTTCTGAGATCTTTACATATGATGGAGGACTTGGTAGTCCAGATGCAAGGTGTCGGCCTCTCAACCAAATGGTAGTGGGTTTGAGCCCGCCAACGGTTAGAAAATGGTCTTGATTTTTATTTTTTGGAGCAAAATCTACCCCTCTGATCCAGGTAAGTGGATCAACACCTAATCCCATCGGAGACGGATGACAAAAAGGACTTCCTGTGTGCAGATAACAACACTCTGTGCATGTTAAAGATTTCTTGGCTGTTTACAGGGTCGGGTGGGTGAATTTAAAAAAAGCAAACCAAAACCCTGAGATCACCTTAGTGGTGGATGAGTAAATCAAAAACATTTTTAATTACCTTTGTCCTACTTCAATTTTTTGGTAATTCGTATATACTTGTAGGATATATTCACACCATAATTATTTGTTTTTGCACATTTAAGGATATCCCTTAAAGAAAGAAAAAGGTAGTATGCTGTTTGTATGCTGTAAAATTGTTGTTGTTGTTGTTGATCAGGGAGTACCTTGATGAAACCATGGAGAGGACGTCCCTGATGTTGAATTACATCTATCCACTGGTCAGCAAGTGTAATCCAGAACTTTGTGAATTCATGCAGAGGTATGTGCAACAACAGAAATTTAGATGGAATTTTAGTTTCTCCCTTTCTCTTTCTCTTTCTCTCTCTCTGTCTCTCTCTGTCTCTCTCTCTCTCTCTCTCTCTCTCTCTCTCTCTCTCTCTCTCTCTCTCTCTCTCTCTCTCTCTCTCTCTCTCTCTCTCTCTCTCTCTCTCTCTCTCTCTCTTCTCTTTCAAGCAGAGTAAGAATTTATTGTGCTTGTACACATTTGCATCTGGATTAAGTGGGGAACATGTGTGTTAAGTGTCTTTCCCAAGGAACACAATTTCTGGCCTAGCTTTGTCATGATTCGAACCCGGGACCTCGTGATCCCCTGTCCGGCAGACTAACCACTATATGATCAAAGAGAAGCCAAAAAAGAAGAAAATTGTCCGTCCCCATTTTTTAAATTTCCACAGATAGCTACTTGCACAGACAATATATGACAACACATAAATTAGAATTTTAAATGATATGCCATTTATTATCTGTTACTAGTAAAAATTTAAATCTTAAGTTGAACAAAGTTTGTCTTGTTGCCCAGAGCCTCATCATTTTTCTTATTATTATTCTTATTCTTATTCTTATTCTTATTTTTATTTTTCTTCTTCTATTTCCAACGAAATGCACAGTGAGATTTTGATTCATTTGAGCTTTTTTCAACTTGTTCATTTTATTTATTTTTCAATCCTTTTCAGAAACGACTTGGGTACAATTTTTGCGTTGTCATGGGTGATCACTTGGTTCAGCCACGTGTTGGGAGACATCCAACATATATTACGTGTTTTTGATTTCTTCCTGGCTTCTCATCGTATGATGCCTGTGTACTTATCTGCTGCTGTGAGTTTTGATACCATTGTTGAAATGAAATCTTCTTCTTTATATATTTCTATTTCTGCCTTTCTTCTTTATATATTTCTTTTTCTACCTTTCTTCTTTATGTATTTCTTTTGCTGCCTTTCTTTTTCTGCCTTTCTTCTTTGCTTATTTCTCTTTCTGCATTTCTTTTTCTGCCTTTCTTCTTTGCACATTTTTTTCTGCATTTCTTTTTCTGCCTTTCTTCTTTGCACATTTCTCTTTCTGCATTTCTTTTTCTGCCTTTCTTCTTTGCACATTTCTTTCTGCATTTCTTTTTCTGCCTTTCTTCTTTGCACATTTCTCTTTCTGCATTTCTTTTTCTGCCTTTCTTCTTTGCACATTTCTCTTTCTGCATTTCTTTTTCTGCCTTTCTTCTTTGCACATTTCTCTTTCTGCATTTCTTTTTCTGCCTTTCTTCTTTGCACATTTCTCTTTCTGCATTTCTTTTTCTGCCTTTCTTCTTTGCACATTTCTCTTTCTGCATTTCTTTTTCTGCCTTTCTTTCTTTGCACTTTTCTCTTTCTTTTTCTGCATTTCTTTTTCTGCCTTTCTTCTTTGCACATTTCTCTTTCTGCATTTCTTTTTCTGCCTTTCTTCTTTGCACATTTCTCTTTCTGCATTTCTTTTTCTGCCTTTCTTCTTTGCACATTTCTCTTTCTGCATTTCTTTTCTGCATTTCATTTTCTACCTTTATTTTTCTGCATTTCTTTGACTTTGTTGTGGAAATTTGAGCATGAGTTGCTAAGGTGGAAAGCCATTGCATATTGTTTTCTGAATAGTTTTCAGACTCCATTGAATCGACGTTTAAAAATTGCACTCACTTAGATGATCTATTTGTACGTACTAACTTTCTTCCTTGTTTACCCACCTGCCTTGATAGTACCTACCTACTTACTTTCCTGTTACCTTCATATATATTGGCGTTTATTACCGTCGGCTTAGAAATATACTGTCGTAACCACCACATCAACCTGTTTTAAGCTCAGCTGGAAAAGACGATCTGGATAAGAACAAAATGCCAGTGAAGTTTGTGACAAGTGTAGAATAAATTCGGTGACATCTTTTTTTTTTTTGTGAGACTGAAGGATGCAATTCAATTCAATTTTAAAAAAAATGGTAATCATCCCGAAAGGGCAATTCTTCATATGCAGACAATAAAATTACAATGCACAAAATCTAATGTAAAGTTTACCATTGACCAAAGCCACTTTCCACATACACAGATTAAAAAAAGATATGACAAGGTGCCACATATAACACGAGTATTCACACATGCATGAGAGGTACAAATAATAATGTAGAGAGAGGGAGAAAGAAGAGGCCTTCATTGTTTGCTGGTCACAGAATAAACCTAGACTCCGCTGACGCTCATTAGTGATTCTTGAACACAAATCGACAACCGTATGAAATTTATTTTTGCTTTTACACAGTGCGTGCCGGTGCCAGTAAACAAAACTCTGAATCTGATTCTGATGCTGATTGCTTACTTTACTTTTTCTGTCCTCTTGGGGGGACTCGGTCGTCCAGAGGCAAGGTGTCTGCCTCTCAACCAACAGGTAGTGGGTTCGAGCCTCGCCAGCAGCTCAAGTTTTTTTGTGTGCAAAATCTACCCCATGAGGTTTTTCAAGTCCCATTTTGGAGGTCCTGTTTGCAGATCAAAATCTACTGTAAAGATCCCATGGTCCTACCAAAATCCCTGACATCACCTTTGACGTATGGTGTGCTCTTATACCGTAAGGTGTCGAGGGAGACGCAATTGTCGGACGTGGGCCAGGTGTGTTGTCTTTTGGATCGACATGGTGTTCTTTTTGGAGAGTCTCTTTGACTTCATGATGCATCTTTTCCTTGGTCTTGAGTCAAATATTAAACTTCATGTTGTAGGCCTTTGAGGCTAGCTGTTGTGGCTCCATTCTCATGACATGTGCTTGACTTGTTGTCTCTCAATATATTGCATGTTTGATTCTATGCCCACCTGTTGTCTTACATCTTCGTTTCTTTGTTTGTCTCTTCTTGTGATGTTTAGCGTCTTTCTGAGATATTTCATTTCACATGCTGTGAGCTTGCTTTGTTGTGCTTTATCGAGGGTCCAGGTTTGGCACTGGCAGCAATAATAATTACAACTCCCAAATCATCAAGCCTGTATCTATGACACGATGATTCTGAGCCCACGTTATATTTATTGCTATTTCTTTACTTTTGTCAATGTAGTTGTAATCCTTGTCTTCTTTTTCTTCTGCAGTTTGTGTTGTACAGAGAAGAAGATATGTATAAAGCTGGAGATGAGATGGGCTATATTCACAAATGTTTATGTACCATTCCCGAAGATTTGCCGATTGATTTGTTGTTGCAGAAAGCCGGTGACCTTTATTTGCAGTACCCTCCCACAGAAATCAGCAGGGATCCGATGCTGAAACGCATGCACAAGTAAGTTGAAGATGTGATAAAGATGATATTTTTGTCTACGTCTCCTTCTTCTTCTTTTTTCTTTTGTGCCGTCTTTTTTTCTGCGTCTTCTGTTTTTATCACTGCTGTTGCTGAGATACCTACCTCTCTTTTCTCCTCCATTTTGTAAATGTTCTCAGGAGTCACAAAAACATTGATTCTGATGACTTTTCCGCAAGTCTACAATTCACAAAGTATGAATTTATACATTCTCCAACTATTTTTAATTCACAAAGTATGACTTTATACACTCTCCAAATGTATTTAATTCACAAAGTATGAATTTATGCACTCTCCAAATATTTTTAATTTACAAAGCATGGATTTATACACTCTCCAAATATTTTTAATTCACAAAGAATGGATTTATATACTTTTCAAATAATTTCTTTAAATCTTATTCACTGATACTTTGTAATATAACTTGCGGTAAAGCCATCACTCTGTCTTTCTTTCTTTTTCTTTTTTTGTCTCACTGAAACGGTTTCAAAACCTGAGTTTGGTGGAAGAAAAGAATCTTGCAGCGACGATATAATTCCTAAATCACTCCAATCTTCCTCTAGCATTGTTCGTGGCATTCACTTATCCAAAGGCAAATCGTCAGCCTCTCAACCAAAAATTGTGCGTGACAGGTCGAAAATATTTCTTGAAGTTTTTCAGGTAAAACCCACTTCCTTTGGTCCAATGTCCAAGTGGGTGGATTGACAGCTAATCCCATCGGAGACAGGCGATAAAGAAAAAGAGGTCCTGTCAAACCACAGCACTCTGTGCACGTTAAAGATCCTTTGGCTGTTTAAAGGGCAGTCCCTGCAAAATCCCTGCAAAATTTTAAAGATCCTTTGGCTGTTTAAAGGGCAGTCCCTGCAAAATTTTAAAGATCCTTTTAAAGGGCTCCCTGTTTTAAAGATCCTTTGGCTGTTTAAAGGGCAGTCCCTGCAAAATTTTAAAGATCCTTTGGCTGTTTAAAGGGCAGTCCCTGCAAAATTTTAAAGATCCTTTGGCTGTTTAAAGGGCAGTCCCTGCAAAATTTTAAAGATCCTTTGGCTGTTTAAAGGGCAGTCCCTGCAAAATTTTAAAGATCCTTTGGCTGTTTAAAGGGCAGTCCCTGCAAAATTTTAAAGATCCTTTGGCTGTTTAAAGGGCAGTCCCTGCAAAATTTTAAAGATCCTTTGGCTGTTTAAAGGGCAGTCCTTTGGCTGTTTAAAGGGCAGTCCCTGCAAAATTTTAAAGATCCTTTGGCTGTTTAAAGGGCAGTCCCTGCAAAATTTTAAAGATCCTTTGGCTGTTTAAAGGGCAGTCCCTGCAAAATTTTAAAGATCCTTTTGGCTGTTTAAAGGCCCTGCAAAATTTTAAAGATCCTTTTGGCTGTTTAAAAGTTTTTAAAGATCCTTTGGTTGTTTAAAGGGCAGTCCCTGCAAAATTTTAAAGATCCTTTGGCTGTTTAAAGTCCTTTGGCTGTTTAAAAGTCCTTTTTAAAGATCCTTTGGCTGTTTAAAGGGCAGTCCCTGCAAAATTTTTAAGATCCTTTGGCTGTTTAAAGGGCAGTCCCTGCAAAATTTTAAAGATCCTTTGGCTTTTAAAGTTTTTAAAGGGCAGTCCCTGCAAAATTTTAAAGATCCTTTGGCTGTTTAAGGGCAGTCCCTGCAAAATTTTAAAGATCCTTTTTGGCTGTTTAAAGGGCAGTCCCTGCAAAATTTTAAAGAATCCTTTCGACTGTTTAAGGGTAGTAACTGCAAATTTTTTAAGATCCTTTTGGCTGTTTAAAGGGCAGTAACGGCAAAATTTTAAGATCCCTTGGCTGTTTAAAGGGCAGTCCCTGCAAAATTTTAAAATCCTTTCTAAAACCCCCAGTTTGCCTTATTTGGGTATAATCAAATCAAGTTTGTCAATCGCGCCTCATCAAAGTCCCCCCCCCCACACACTTTTATCGGTTTGTGTCGATTTTACGGTAGCTTTTCACTGTTTCTCTCTCTCTCTTTCAGGGAAGTATTCACAAGCTTTTATTGTTACGAACCCATGCTATGGTCAGCCAGATTTCTTCTTCCCCTTCGTGTAACCTGCATTGCATGCATGCGTTGCTTGAAAAGTTGTTTTGTATGACAGAAACCGAGTGTGAATGTTATTTCCAAAAGAAATTCACGGGGAGCCTCCCCAATCTCGTGGGCTCCCTGAGTCCAAAGTTGTGTTCTACTGACTGACTCAGTTTATAAAGAAAAGTAACAATTCACCCTTAAATCAGTAACTTGAATCAATAACTCTGTCATCTAACGTCTTAATTCTTTTCAGCTTATTTTCTGTGACGGTGTTGTCACACGTTTGCTAAAGGCTACAGGCATTTGGAGCTTTGTTTTCATTCCGTTTAACACTATTTGTTCATGTTTTATTCTCGTTTGATAACCATTTGTTTGTTTATGCAAATATATTTGCCAGATAAATACTTATAAAGTTTTACAGAATGATTAAAGTGATTTCTTTTTTTTTTTTTTTTATAAGGAAAACAACACAAAATAAAACTTTGTTGAGGTCGCATAGTTAGAAAAATCAAGACATATGCTTTTTGGACGTTTGAATCATTGGCCACACTTTCGCTGTGTTTTTTTTTTACCAAAACCGCCTCATTTGTAGGGAGGATACCCCGTGTGCTACTAGATCAATAAATAAGAGCCGACCGTTATATAATTAGCCTTATAAGAAGACTCCTTGTTTCGTAAATGTTTCGTAATTGTAACGTCTATTCATCATTTTTGTTTTGGATATTGCAAATCAAGTAGCACGTATGTAATTGAGGGAAATTCAAACATAAATTCATCCTACACGAGCATTCAAGTGTTGCATCTATTTTGAGAAGGGCTCGATGTTCCCGAGGCAAGATGCCGACCTCTCATTCAATAAGGTCATGTGTTTTGTGCTGTGGTTGAAACAATTTCTTGAGTTTTTTAGATTCAGATTGGATTGACATCAGTCCCACCAGAGATGGACGATATGATGAAAAGGATGTTCCATCTGCAGATCACAACATTCCGTTACAAATCCGGTGGATTTTGTCATTTTCTTTCAAAAAAGAGATACCTTAGTTGTGGCTGTGCATTCATGAAATGTAAAAAATGTTTTTGTCCATTCATAATTCAACGGTAATAATGTAAGCCAAGAGGATTGTACATATTTTGTGTTTTGTTTGTTTTTGGTGTTTTCATTTTCCATTAGAATGTTATTTCTTTTTTTTTTTCTTCTTTCCGTTGTTGGATTTTGTCATTTTCTTTCTAAGAATAGTATTCAGGAATGTTTTATTATAATTATAATAATGACATACTTTTATTTCTCCATTTTCAGAGGCGTACAACCACTATGACCGCATAAACAACCGCGTGTCCGTCAACAGAAGAACTCAAGTGCAATCGGACGCAGCGAGTCGTTTGTTTGTGCGGGTCACCATGGGGACGGTGTTGGCCGTCGTTGGCATCGCCGTGGCTGTCATCTACCACGCCTACTCAGCAACCCATGGAGTCTGGTGAGCGGCTGGAGCCTCTTCTCATAGCACTGGCCTGTGGCCTGGCCGTCTAAGCTCCTTGTCAAACAGCAGCGAATTCTGACAATTATGTGTATATATATTTATAAATGGTGTGACAGATTACGACAGGACTTAACTTTACGACTGCTGCCTGCCTGTAGAAGAGGATGATGACATTGTTTATTTATTTATCAGGGCGCATATGGAGGTGAAAATGTCTTTCATTGGTTGGAATATGACGCACACGGCGCGTAAGAAATGAATGAGTTCTTCATCAAAGTCCGTAGATCTTAGAGGATAGAGTTTCACCGACGGAAGGGCATCAAAAACAAAATTTAGACCTGAGAAACGTTTTTTTGTCTCTCTCTCTTGGTTTTATCCCCTTGTCCTTCTCTCTCGCTCTCTGTCTGTCTCTCTCTCTGTCTCTCTGTCTCTCTGTCTCTCTCTGTCTCTGTCTCTGTCTCTCTCTCTCTCTCTCTCTCTCTCTCTCTCTCTCTCTCTCTCTCTCTCTCTCTCTCTCTCTCTCTCTTCTCTCTCTCTCTCTCTCTCTCTTTCTCTCTCTCTCTCTCTCTCTCTCTCTCTCTCTCTCTCTCTCTCTCTCTCTCTCTCTCTCTCTCTCTCTCTCTCTCTCTCACTCTCTCTCTCTCTCTCTCTCCTCCCTTCCCTCCCTCCCTCCCTCCCTCCCCTCTCTCTCTCTCTCTCTCTCTCTCTCTCTCTCTCTCTCTCTCTCTCTCTCTCTCAACAGCTCAACTGTTCTGAGTCTGAATGATATGGTTAAATAATATTTGGGGGGGGGGGGGGGGTGAGGACTTGAGTTATTGTTTGACAGATCCTTGATTTTGAGGGTGTGAAACTTTTTGTTCTCAAGAACTTTTACTTTAATAAAATTAGAGTGAGATCGAAATCGGATGGTCACATTACATAGCCTAAAAAACCACCCCATTTTTTCTATGGCTCGTCATAAAAAAATGATTCATCGTATCAGTGTTATTATTTTTTTTAACGTGCAATATGTTTACCAACCAAACTCCCTCGATAGGGCCGTTTCAACCTAGTCCTTTATTGCTGAAAATATGCTGACTGACCTAGTTATTTGTTCTACCGTTTTTTCTTTTTTTGGGATTTTTTTTTGGCGGGGGGGGGGGGGGGGGGGACTTTTCATCAAATCGGTGTTAATTCGGTTAATCGTATTTATCGAGCACTTTCTTGACAAAAAGTTTTCCGTAATGAAAAAGTGCGAGATAAGAATAAGAAAAAAAAGTTTTCATTGACAACGAGTGAGTCCTGATTCTTAATAGATAGAATGAACATGTTTATTATAGTTTACTTTTAGTGTGATTGGAGGCAGCTTCTGAAAGATTCTCTAGAGGAAAAAGAACGGGGTTTGTTTTCTTCACGTTGTTAAGTTGAAAACTGTACGGATGAACAGCGTGTAGAACATTGGCCGCTCTAGGCCTTTTTGCTTTTTGTGCAGAAAGTTAATGGGAAAATAATCAGTCCCGTTGATCCAAAAGACAAGTTTGACACAACTTTGGCGACAGTGTAGAGACACACGCCCTATACTGTGACTAGCAGACAGGCAACAGCAATGAAATCAAACATAACAAACAATGCACTATTGCATTGTTAGCAACGAACAAATACAATTAAAAGTAAGGTCAGAAAGGTACATAATTCAATGCACCTGGATAAGCGCACCCCCCCCCCCCCCCCCCTGGCTCCATTTTCTAATTCTAAGCACACTATGTGCTTAATAGGGATAATAATACGGTATCATATGAAGTTTTATTCCCGTAACGAGTCGTTGAGATGTTTTAAATGCCAAGAACTTTCATTGGAATAAAGAAAATTGATTGTGAGTTACGTTCTAACAGTAACACACACACACACACATATCTCGATCTTGTAGTCTTGGGGTGGGGGGGGTGTTGATAACAAATGCTGGTAGGTTTTACCTCTTTCCTTCAACTCTTTCACTCATAACATGTCATCTTGCTGTTTCCTCTTAATTTGTCCCGGCTGAGATTACCACAAATGGTAGACGGGTTGAATTTTCAATGAACCAAATTATGTACCGGGGTAGTTGTATATTTCAAATTATTTGTATCATGTCATTTTGTATAGATGGATGTTAGCTGAAATGTGGATTTTATAAAACATTCGTTTCTTATGGCCGTATTTTCGTTTTATAGATATCAAATGCTTCATTCAATTTGACATTGTATACGTGTCTTAATTGTGTATTTCACATTCAGTTAGTTTTATTATGCTTCCTTGTTTTCATCCGTTATAAAAGTAGTGTAAGCGTTGATTTATTTATTCATTTATCTGTTAATATTTACTCGTTCATTTATATTGAATTATACATTCAATAATTTATTTATTTATCTTTTTTAATTGTCTATCAGTAACTTAATTATTTATACAGTGATTCATTTAGTATTTTTTCATTTATTTATATATTCATCATTGTATTGTTTGTTTATCTTTTGATTTTTATACTTAATTATTTATTTATTTATTTATTCACTAATTTATTTATTTCTGAATGGCCAAGTTCTAACAGCTGCACGTAGTCCCCTAGCTGAATGTCTAACTGCTCGTAACCAAAGCACTTGTTGCCAGGCTGTACTTTTTACGGATCGCGTTCTTGTCCACATAAAGAGTTCATGTCTTTTGGGAATCTTGTCTTCTTTTTTTCTTTTCTTTTTTCTTGTGTAGATTATTTTTTATGTAACAATTGAAGGGTCAGTTTAATAGTGTCTAACTAAGTCACAATTACATCATTTTCATACGAGCATATCGTGGTTATGCATCATTTACTTTTTTTGTTCTTTGTTTTCCCGAAAGAAAGAAATTGTATTTGATCTTTAGATTTGTGTACACCTGATATTGACACAGATTTGCGTTGCAATTTATTTAGGAGATGAACAGTTTTCTTGTTTTTATTATTTTTTTTTTGGTGGGATTTCTTCTTCTTCTTCTTCTTTTTTCTCCCTTTGAAATTCAAAGGTGTGGCTAAGGAGACCAGCAGGAGAAAGGGCAGTAGTGGTGGTGGTGGTGGTGACTGCTAACGCAGAGACTTTACTCATTCCCTGATTTACCCTGCGACTCTATTAGGGGCTCGGTAGTACAGAGGCAAAAGATGTCAGCCTCTCACTTAATAGGTTGTGGGTTCAAGCCTTGGCAGGTTGAAAAGTTTTTTTACTCTTTCACTTCTGTTTTCTTGCTGTTTCCTTGTCTTAATTCACCTGAGATCACCACAATGGTGGACAGGGTAAATTCCAATGAAACAAAGCAGACTCTCTCTTTTATAAGTTTTCATGTTTAGAACTGCCAGGTGTCTCACCTGTTTTGTTGAATTTTTTTCCTCACTAAATAAAAAAGTGTCAGATTTCTGTCATGTTTATTCTTTCAGTTCTGAGGGAAAAGGAAAGGAAAGGAAAATTACTTTTTCTAATGCAATATATTGTGAAACATTTATTTATTTTCTTATTGGGATGATTTGTATGGTATTGATGGTTGAGTGGTTACTCTGCCAGAGTTTGGATCATGAGGTCTCGGGTTTGAATCCTAGCAAAAGCTAGGTCTCCGTTGTGTTCTTATGGAAAGATAGTTAACACATTTCCCTCACTCAACCTAGGCACGAGGGGTTACAAGCATTAGCTTGGGAGTTAAAACCTGTGTCAAACTAGCGTCCTGTCCATGAGGCGATCGTTATCACTTGTTCCACTTCCTTCACGCTAGAGAAACCGGGATAAGCTCCAGCTCCATGGTCCGTCATGGCCTTGAAGGAACTTACTATGATCTGGTTTCTATTTGCTATGGGTTGCTTTCTTTTCTCTTGTTTCTGTTTAAGTTCTCCACGAAGATGTCAATCCACAAGGGAAGAAACTGCCAAAAGTTCTTTCAATATTGGCTTTTTTACAAAGAAAAATGGAAGCATCTGTCCGTTCATCAGTTCACTTGGCTGTTGCGCGTACAGGCTCCATGTGTGGATGTGTAGTGGAGTCGACTGGCTTTTAACTTTTAACGTCAATTTTCTGTTAAAATCATGCATGACCCACCTCTCTCTTCTTCACAAAGGCCGAAGGATTTAATGACCAGCCAGTGGCTTGTCTTCGTTTACACTCGCACTGAAATCTGTTGGTAATGAATGGTAAGGGGGGAGGTCATCAGAAGATAGTTGAAAATCTTGACAACTGTGAGTTTTTTTAAAGTCTTCAGTACTAAAATTGTTGCTGAGTTTTATTTCTGTTGGCAGTCCATTCCGCAGCCTTACTGTACACTGTACTAGGCCCAAGATGTTAACTTTAAACGGACTCTTACTGTGTGTGGATTGGAAGTATAGCTATGATTATGAAGATCAATTGCATTGTAAAATTTGTTGGTGCTCTCCATGTGATATAAATAGTTGTTTGGAGCATCTGTCCATTTTGCTTTCACCGGAGATGACACTGTGACTGTAACTAAGTGATTGCCCTCATATTCTCCTGACTACCGTATCGTGGGCGGTTGGCAGGGGTTGCTGGTAGGTCACTCCTACTTCTGTCCTTTTACCCTTTCACTTCTCTTTCATCGTGCTGTTGTTTCCTCTAGTTCACCATGAGATTGCCGCACAAAAACCAAATAGGGCGGATGGGGCAAATTTCAATTTAACATATTAGGGCAGGCATAGCAATGATGATGGACTGCTTTTCGTCTTATCATAAACAACAATCCAACTCCATGCTTTGCAGCTACACACACCCACCCCCCCCCCTCCCCCAATCCCCAGCATTCTTGGACTAAATTATTCCTAATCGTCACAGAAATTAATACTGCACTGGAATTGTGTATGCTTGTATGGAGACAACAAAATTTAGGAAGATAAGACGTAGAATTTTGACTGTCTCGTTAGAAATTTGTATCGGTCTTAAGGTTAACATGAATGACTTTTCATGTGTTATTCAGGTAGAAACATATATATATAAAGGAAACATTTCATCAAAGCTATTTATTTGGGTTTTTTTATTTTTTATTTTTAATCATTTAGGACATTAGATACATTTTTCTTTGGTCCCCCCCCCACCCCCTCCCTTAAATAAGCCTATCCTGTTTAGTTTTCCAATTTTAAAGAACTATGTCTCTCATAGCAATGGTGGCAGTCAGTTTAGTCAGTCTGTGAGTGCATTTGAACATTGAACTCAAATTAACATTCTTCCTTTTCAATATTATTTGCATCCTTTCCAAAGTTGTGAGTGAAAATGATGCTGCACTGCATGCCTTTCCCAGGCATTGGACTTATGACTTATACTTTTTGTACTGTTTAGTGTGTATGATTTGTTGTGTGAGACTGAGACTGTTCATAGGCTTGTGTGATATCAATAATCAATGTTTGCAGGTGTTAGTGTTACACAAAAATAGGTGCCACATTGCAGGTGTTACACAAAAATTAGTGCCACATTGCCAGTGTCACACAAAAATTGGTGTCACAATGCCAGTGTTACACAAAAATTGGTGCCATATTGCAGGTATTATACAAAAACTGGTGCCACATGGCAGATGTTACACAAAAACTGGTGCCACATTACAGGTGATACACAAAAATTAGTGTCACATTGTAAGTGTTACACAAAAATTAGTGCCACATTGCAGGTATTACATAACATTGGTGCCACATTGTAGGTGTTACACAAACATTGGTGCCACATTGCAGATGTTACACATAAATTGGTGCCACATTGCAGGTATTACATAAATGGTGCCACATTGCAGGTGTTACACAAACATTGGTGCCACATTGCAGGTGTTACACAAACATTGGTGCCACATTGCAAGTGTTACACAAACATTGGTGCCACATTACAGGCGTTACACAAAAATTTGTGCCATATTGCAGTAATTACATAAGCATTGGTGTCACATTGCAGGTGTTACACAAATTGGTGCCACATTGCAAGTGTTACACAAAAATTGGTGTCACATTGCAAGTGTTACACAAACATTAGTGCCACGTTGCAGGTGTTACACAAAAATTGGAGCCACATTGCAGGTGTTACACAAAAATTGGTGCCACATTGCAGGTGTTACACAAAATTGGTGCCCCAACATGCAGACCACAAAAATTGATGCACATGTATTTGTTACACACAAATTTGTGCCACATTGCAAGTGTTACACAAAAATTGGTGCCACAGTCTTCATGATTCATTCATGTCTTAAATGATTTCTTTCTAATTCTAGTCATGAGCGGTGATTGTGGACTTAAATAATGATAATAAACTAGATCTATATTTTTATCCAAGTAAAGTATGCACAATTTTCGACTTTTCATTCAAATTCCTTTCGTTCATTTTTCATTATCTCATTCAATGTCAGCCCCTTACACTACAGAGGATTTTATTTTGAGCCCATGTACCTAAATGTTGCATTTGATTTCAATCAAAATAAAAGGAATGTCTTACATGTATCTTGAAAATTAGACCAAGACCAAGTTTCTTGCATTTCTTATTCAACTTTATACTTTCGTTTTGTTTTCTTCCTTCTTTTTAAAAAATTATTTATTATATGTATTGCATATTGCATCTTTCACGGTAGGCAACACCTTAGTCATGACATCGACACCTAGTCACGACATCCGACACCTAGTCATGACATCGACACCTAGTCACGACATTGACACTAGTCACCACATCGACATCTAGTCATGACATCGACACCTAGTCACGACGCCGACACCTAGTCACGACATTGACACCTAGTCACGACATCGACACCTAGTCACCACATCGACACCTAGTCATGACATTGACACCTAGTCACCATATCGACACCTAGTCACGACATTGACACCTAGTCACGACATTGACACCTAGTCACCACGCCGACACTCTAGTCATGACATTGACACCTAGTCACCATATCGACACCTAGTCATGACATTGACACCTAGTCACCACATCGACACCTAGTCACGACATTGACACCTAGTCACGACATTGACACCTAGTCACCACATTGACACCTAGTCACGACACTAATACCTAGTCACCACATCGACACCTACTCACAACATCGACACCTAGTCACCACATCGACACCTAGTCACGACACCGACACCTGTCACGACACCGACACCTAGTCACCACATCGACACCTAGTCACCACATCGACACCTAGTCACCACACCGACACCTAGTCACCACATCGACACCTAGTCACCACACCGACACCTAGTCACCACACCGACACCTAGTCACCACATCGACACCTAGTCACCACTTCGATACCCAGTCACCACATCGACACCTAGTCACCACACCGACACCTAGTCACCACGACACCTAGTCACCACACCGACACCTAGTCACCACATCGACACCTAGTCACCACTTCGATACCCAGTCACCACATCGACACCTAGTCACCACCACCAACACTAGTCACCACACCGACACCTAGTCACCACTTCAATACCCAGTCACCACATCGACACCTAGTCACGACATCGACACCTAGTCACGACACCGACACCTAGTCACGACACACCGACACCTAGTCACCACCTAAATACCCAGTCACCACATCGGCACCTAGTCACCACTTCGATACCCAGTCACCACATCGGCACCTAGTCACCACATCGATACCTAGTCACCACATTGGCACCTAGTCACCACTTCCGATACCCAGTCACCACGTCGATACCCACCAGTCACCACATCGACACCTAGTCACCACATCGATACCCAGTCACCACTTCGATACCCACCAGTCACCACATCGCACCTAGTTACCATCGACACCTAGTCACCACTTGGATACCCAGTCACCACATCGGCACCTAGTCACTACTTTGATACCTAGTCACCAACCCACACCTAGTCACCACATCGATACCTAGTCACCACATCGACACCTAGTCACCACCTCCATACCTAGTCACTACTTTGATACCCAGTCACCACATCGATACTAGTCACTACTTTGATACCCAGTCACCAATTCTCGATACCCACCAGTCACCACATCGGCACCTAGTCACTCACATCGACACCTAGTCACCACTTCGATACCCAGTCACCACATCGACACCTAGTCACTACTTTGATACCTAGTCACCACATCGATACCCTAGTCACTACTTTGATACCCAGTCACCACCTCGATACCTAGTCACTACTTTGATACCCAGTCACTACTTTGATACCCAGTCACCACCTCGATACCTAGTCACTACTTTGATACCCAGTCACCACATCGATACCCAGTCACCACATCGATACCCAGTCACCACATCGATACCCAGTCACCACATCGATACCCAGTCACTTCTTCGATACCCAGTCACTACTTCGATACCCAGTACTACTTTGATACCCAGTCACCACATCGATACCTAGTCACTACTTTTGATACCCAGTCACTACTTTGATACCCAGTCACCACCTCGATACCTAGTCACTACTTTGATACCCAGTCACTACTTCGATACCCAGTCACCACGTCGATACCCACCAGTCACCACATCGACACCTAGTCACCACATCGATACCCAGTCACTACTTTGATACCCAGTCACTACTTTGATACCCAGTCACTACTTTCACCATCGATACCCAGTCACTACTTTGATACCCAGTCACCACATCGATACCCAGTCACTACTTTGATACCCAGTCACCACATCGATACCCAGTCACTACTTTGATACCCAGTCACCACATCGATACCCAGTCACTACTTTGATACCCAGTCACCACATCGATACCCAGTCACTACTTTGATACCCAGTCACCACATCGATACCCACTTTGATACCCAGTCACTACTTTGATACCCAGTCACCACATCGATACCCAGTCACTACTTTGATACCCAGTCACTACTTTGATACCCAGTCACTACTTTGATACCCAGTCACTACATCGATACCCAGTCACTACTTTGATACCCAGTCACTACATCGATGCCCAGTCACTACTTTGATACCCAGTCACCACATCGATACCCAGTCACTACTTGATACCCAGTCACTACTTTGATACCCAGTCACTACTTTGATACCCAGTCACTACTTTGATACCCAGTCACTACTTTGATACCCAGTCACTACTTTGATGCCCAGTCACCACATCGATACCCAGTCACTACTTTGATACCCAGTCACTACTTTGATACCCAGTCACTACTTTGATACCCAGTCACTACATCGATACCCAGTCACTACTTTGATACCCAGTCACCACATCGATACCCAGTCACTACTTTGATACCCAGTCACTACTTTGATACCCAGTCACTACTTTGATACCCAGTCACTACTTTGATACCCAGTCACTACTTTGATACCCAGTCACCACATCGATACCCAGTCACTACTTTGATACCCAGTCACTACTTTGATACCCAGTCACCACATCGATACCCAGTCACCACATCGATACCCAGTCACCACATCGATACCCAGTCACTACTTGGATACCCAGTCACTACTTTGATACCCAGTCACCACATCGATACCCAGTCACCACATCGATACCCAGTCACCACATCGATACCCAGTCACCACATCGATACCCAGTCACTACTTTGATACCCAGTCACTACTTTGATACCCAGTCACTACTTTGATACCCAGTCACTACATCGATACCCAGTCACCACATCGATACCTAGTCACCACATCGATACCCAGTCACCACATCGATCACCACATCGTCAGTCCACATCGATCTTCTTTGACCCAGTCACTACTTTGATACCCAGTCACTACTTTCACCACATCGATACCCAGTCACCACATCGATACCCAGTCACTACTTTGATACCCAGTCACTACTTTGATACCCAGTCACCACATCGATACCCAGTCACTACTTTGATACCCAGTCACTACTTTGATACCCAGTCACTACTTTGATACACTACTTTGATGCCCAGTCACCACCTCGATACCTAGTCACTACTTTGATACCCAGTCACCACATTGATACCCAGTCACTACTTCGACACCTAGTCACTACATTGACACCCTAGTCACCACATCTAGTCACACATCGACATCCAGTCACCACATCGACACCTAGTCACCACATCGACACCTAGTCACCACATTGACACCTAGTCACCACATCGACACCTAGTCACGACATCGACACCAAGTCACCACATCGACACCTAGTCACGATCGATACCTAATCACCACATCGACACCTAGTCACCATCGACACCTAGTCACCACATCGACACCTAGTCACGACATCGACACCTAGTCACCACATCGACACGACCACATTGACACCTAGTCACCACATCGACACCTAGTCACGACATCGATACCTAGTCACGACATCGACACCTAGTCACGACATCGACACCTAGTCACGACATCGACACCTAGTCACCACACCGATACCTAGTCGCGACATCGATACCTAGTCACCACTTCGATACCTAGTCACTATACATCGACACCTAGTCACCACATCGGAGACGGACAAGAAAAAACAAGATGTGTGCAGATCACAACGCTCTGTGCGTGGGGAAGATTCCTTGGCTATTTTAAATTTACTGGGCATCAGTTGCAAAACTTTAAAAATCCTACTCAAACCCCCGAGATCACCTTCTCAACTTCTTCTTCTCCCTGGGGAGCATACGGTTGAGTACGGCAGCCTTTTAGTTAGTAAGTAAGATGCTTTATACTAACACTCTGACTATATTTTTTTTCGTAAGTCGAGATATGGTTTTAAAGCTTTAATAAACTATATGTATAATTAGGGAATTTTTAGTTATGTCTTCATGTACAGAAACAATATACTTTAATTTACACACATAAATAAACAAATAAAGAATTAAAAAGACATTTTTATTAACTAATCACCAAGGAAGATAAACCAAGAACATTTTTTAGATCAAATCGCTGTGTCATCATGTAGGCCAAGTGCTCGTGGTGAGTGGGTTTCATTCACACAGTATTGGAGTGTTGCCATGACGTCATCTCACAGTGACGAGTAAACGCGAGATAAGTAGAAACAGAAGCTTTCTTTTGTGGCCTCAATATATTAGGCCTTTTTTTTTTCTATTCCACATTCCTCTTTATTAGTTATCTGCCAAAAATGCAGCATTATTATTATTATTATTATTATTATTATTATATATTATTTATTATTATTATTATTATTAGTCCTTTTATCCAAGAAATAGGCCTGCTACAACGTAGGTCAGGGTCCTGCCGGCCTTGCTTGCATTGTTAGGATTCGAACCAAGAAGTTCACGGTTCCAAGTCCAGCAGCCTTGACTTGACTTGAGTTCACTTCATTTCCATGGAGAATCTCATTCTCATGTCTGTTGATGTCGAAGATTCTCCTGGTTGTGGGTTGTGGTTTGTTGGCGGGTGCTGCTGGTAGGTCCTAGTTCTTTTCCTTTCACTCTTTCACTCTTTCACTTATCTTTACTTCGCTCTTTTCTCTTGATCTTAATTTTGGGGACTCGGTAGTGCACAGGAGGCAAGCTGTCGTCAGCCTCTCAACCAACATTTTTTTAGAGTAAAATAACCCCCACCCCTAACCACCCACTGTCCTCTCCCCCCCCCCCCCCCCCCCCCCCCGGTCTAGGTAGTTGGATCGATACCTCATGCATCCATCGGAGACGGACAAATATTTTTTTTTTTTTTAAATGGAAGTCCCGTGTGCAGATCACAACACTCTGCTGAGCACGTTGAAGATCCCTTGGCTGGTTTTTCGCAAGGCATTCTGGGCAAAATTAAAAATCCTACCAAAACCCCCTCGAGATCACCTTAGTTGTTGTGGATGTGAGTAAAATCAAAATCAAATAATATCAACATCAAATAATAATGATATCAACATCACATATCAAAATCAAATAATATCAAAATCAAATCAAAATTGAATCAAAATCACATCAAATCAAAATCAATTTAAAATCACATCAAATCAAAATCAAATCAAAATCACAACAAATCAAAATCACACCAAAATCACATACAATCAAAATCAAACCAAAATCACATCAAAATCAAATCAAAGTCAAATAAAAATCACATGAAAATCAAAATCACATCAAAATCACATCAAATCAAAATCACATCAAATCAAAATCATATCAAATCAAAATCACATCAAAACTAAATCACATCAAAATCAAATCAAAGTCATATCAAATCAAAATCGCATCAAATCAAAATCAAATCAAAATCAAAATCAAATCAAAATCAAATCAAGTCAAAATCACATCAAAATCACGTCAAATAAAAATCGTATCAAATCAAAATCACATCATATTAAAATCACATCAAAATCACATCAAATCAAAATCGAATCGAATCGTGAAATGTCGTTAATCCATTTCTCTCTTGGGCCTTCTTTTTCTATATTAACACTTGCCTTCAACAATGCCTGCCTGCCATGCCAGTCAGCGCTGTCTTGATTCTTCGATCGGCTGACATTCTGCAGATATGCCCGAAGGCTGAGTCCTAACCTTCTTGGGCATCACCGTTTCCTTCAAACGTTTCCCTTTTGGTGATGGTATTGGTATACGTCATATCTCTCAGTCAAAGCCACAGCCCTGTGTCTTTAGTAGTACATGTAGTAGGATCTGGATCGCACCATTTGATTTGATTTGATTTGATTTGATTTACCCACATCCACAACTAGGGCCCCTTTCAGTACTTTCACACACATCGACCAAACGCCGTCCGCCGTGGACGGCACGGTGCCGTGCGGTGAAATAACCGTTACAGTACAGTCTAGTATAGTATAGGCCCCTCTACACGTACAGTTGTACGATATCGGAAGGATGACGTTGAAATAACCACTACAGTACAGTCTCTAGTCAGTTGTAGTATAGTACGTTGAAATAACCACTACAGGTCTAGTATAGTAGGCCCTCTACACGTACAGTTGTACGATATCGGAAGGATGACGTTGAAATAACCACTACAGTACAGTCTAGTATAGGCCCCTCTACACGTACATTTGATTCATCGACAAACTGTACGATATCGAAAGGATGACGGGAATCCTATCAACTTCTCGATAAACCTGAGCGTGGAAATGAGCACTCCTCTCGATATCGAAGGGTTCTCAGTCCAGGCGCCAGATATCTGGTGAAGCCAGATATTTTCCCGCAGGCGAACTGAAGGATGAGCGACGAGTGACGTCGAGGGAGTGACTTCTTTGATGTTGCCGCAGGCAGAGTTAAAAATACAGTCTAAAAATTACCTAAAAATCAGAAAAATAATATGATTTTCTTGATCAGCGACCCAAAATTTAGTGAAAATCACGCCGGGAACGCAATTGAATGCCGGATTACCAAGATTAAATTTTTGTGTATGTTTTGTTTTGTTTTGTTTTTTGTTGACGGTTTTAATTTCGCGCAAACTAGCTACAACTAAAGTACAACAGTCCAAGACTGACAGTTTAGAAATTTTAAAAAAATGTTCGTCTGAACGGAACTTCTCTCGTCGACAAACTGTCAGTTCAATGCTGACCTAGATCTAGTGTCTGTCGGTTAAACTGTCAGTTTCTCGATGAATTAACTGTACGTTTAAAATTTAAAGGAAAGCTGTGGGTGGCGAGCGATGTCCATCACAAGTAATTGCTTTTATCTAGCCTCTGAAATAACGGGTGGTGTGTGTGTGTGTGTGTGTGTGTGTGTGTGAGAGAGAGAGAGAGGGAGAGAGAGGGAGAGAGAGAGAGAGAGAGAGAGAGAGAGAGAGAGAGAGAGAGAGAGAGAGAGAGAGAGAGAGAGAGAGAGAGAGAGAGAGAGAGAGAGAGAGATAGAGGGAGAGAGAGAGAGAGAGAGAGAGAGAGAGAGAGAGAGAGAGAGAGAGAGAGAGAGAGAGAGAGAGAGAGAGAGAGAGAGAGAGAGAGACTGTTGTCATAGAAAGGGGAAACAACTGGAATACATTTTCATTTGTTCATACTGTTGTTTGTTGCCCAATTTCTTACTCCTGAATGGGACTCGTGCGAATATCCAGGGTGTCTTCAAAGTCCCCAGGGTGCACTGCTGTGTGTTTGTTTTATGTTTACAAAAGTCACCGGACTGCACTGGTCCCAACACAACACATTTGAGTTGTTGTGAATACTTATATCATCAGTGATCAATCATCCATTCGTGTGTGTGGGCCAGAGGACTGACGAAGATAAGGAAAGCCATCCTCACACCAACCACCCTTTCTTTCTCGCTGGCACACACAAGCACAAAAAACATACATATTCCCTCTGTCACAAACCCCTTTCTCATCATACTTTCTGTCTGTCTGTCTGTCTGTTTGTCTGTCTGTCTGTCTCTCTCTCTCTCTCTCTCTCTCTCTCTCTCTCTCTCTCTCTCTCTCTCTCTCTCTCTCTCTCTCTCTCTCTATCTATCTATCTATCTATCTATCTATCTATATATTTCCTTCTCTTCTCTCACTCTTTCTTTCTTTATTTCTCTGTGTTAATCCATTGTTTAGTTTAACGATAGTTTAACACATTTCAATAGTTTCATTCATTCAATTTGCTTTCTCTTTCCTTTTTTCACTTTCCCATTTTCTTATTTTTTGTTTTACCCACTTTTGATTCAAACCCAGGCCTAAATGTTCAATTAGAAAGGATTTCATGTGGCAGTGACAGCAATATATTGACGGATTCACCTACTGAATTTGTCAAATGTCTTGCCGAGTGTATCTTGCTGGGTGATTTGAATGGCTGCAGCAATGATTGCTGCTTCCATTTCATCTGTCATTTGGGAATATTTAAAAAAAAAAAAAATGACGCCAGAGAAGAAATTCAATGGGTCCCAGGACAGGTAACACTAGTAACAGGACAGGGCAGGCCAAAGTACCTGGTAAGGCTATACCCGGCAAATGCCGGTTTGTTACAGCACTCCGTTAAAGATGACTCTGTCAGCAGACATCTTTTCTATGAATCTCATCGTGGAGTGGGCAGTGTGTGCTGTAGCACTGTCCTCTTGAAACCATCTAAAAAAATAATTTAAAAAAACAACTTTTGCGTGAAGCTTTGACAGAAATGGCAGCTAGATAATTATCCTGCTGGTACCGTTCGGCAGTGACAGTGGCGTCTAAGAAAATGGGACCAACACTGAGTGTTCATAGGGTTGCTCAGGACCCAACACTTTTCTAGCACGGCCCAATACACACCACATACCCATATAAAAAAAAAGTTTTCATTGATGGTGGGAATGAGGGTTCTCTGGGGTTATCATAAATGAGGGTTCTCTGTGGTTATCATCATAAATGAGTTCTCTGGGTTCTCTGTGGTTATCATAAATGAGGGTTATCATAAATAAGGGTTCTCTGGTTATCATAAATGAGGGTTCTCTGTGGTTATCATAAATGAGGGTTCTCTGTGGTTATCATAAATGATGGTTATCATAAATGAGGGTTCTCTGTGGTTATCATAAATAAAGGTTCCCTGTGGTTATCATAAATGAGGGTTCTCTGTTCCCTGTGGTTATCATAAATGAGGGTTCTCTGTGGTTATCATAAATGAGGGTTCTCTGTGGTTATCATAAATGAGGGTTCTCTGTGGTTATCATAAATGAGGGTTCTCTGTGGTTATCATAAATGAGGGTTCTCTGTGGTTATCATAAATGAAGGTTCATCTGTGGTTATCATAAATGAGGGTTCTCTGGGGTTATCATAAATGAGGGTTCTCTGTGGTTATCATAAATGAGGGTTCTCTGGGGTTATCATAAATGAGGGTTCTCTGTGGTTATCATAAATGAGGGTTCTCTGTGGTTATCAGAATATAATCTGTCCCCATTATGTCGTTTTGGTGATTGATTGGAGCGAGGCCTCGTCGGTGAAGAATGTTACATCTAAAACATCTTCTCCCTTCTTCTGCAGAAAACCAGGAATCCGTTAATACAGTAAAACATTCTTGCTTCGTGGTTTCTAGGTTTTAGAGTTTGCACCTGGGGGAAGATTTTGAAAGGACACAACTTGAGCTTGGTTTTGAACATCCTGTGTATTGTCGAACATGACCGGTTGACATACTGAGCCAAACGCCCCTATTCCAAGTAATTTTGACAACAAAATGAAAAGCATTATAGACGTTTTACAAAATGTTATTACTCGTTGTAAGAACTCTTCCAGTTTACAATCTGTGCAAATTTCATGCAAGTCTATTGAAACCATTCTGACCTTTAGCAAAAAATAGTGACTAAAATTGTCGTTTTGTTAAAAACGCGTTTTTATGAAAATTCATTGGTAAAAGTGAAAACGTTATATCACTTATACATGTTGTTCCCGCGATGACGATAATGTCTCTCATTTTTCTATAATAATCAGAAAGACTTTGTTGTTGATAGAACGTGCATTGAGTTTCTGGTTTTTGCTTTTTTTTTTTCTGTCATTACGTTGGGAATGTGCGAGGTTTTGTGGATCACAGCCTCAAATCATACTTGTTGGGTACTTATGTACGGATATGTTGAAAAAAAAAGAATGTATTTTATAAGATGATATTATAATTATGACAAATTTATGTATTAATATTAGTACATTTGTGTATACTGAATAGTGGTTAACACTATCTAGTACAATGTGACTTTTGATTGAATGTGTTCACTCTGAAGTGCTTGCTCTGTACTACTCTATAGTCTGCTAAGCGTATTCGATACCCAATAAATACTAGTAAACAGGAAGGGCATTTTCCCGCGATTTCGTTGAGATGTTTTTGATGTTCTATATTATACTCTCTCCTAGCACGGTCGCCTTGCCTGATGTTGATGGTGGAAAGCTAGAGATCTGACACCGACACCGCTGGATTCTTGACTTCTTGACCAAGTCTTTTCTCGCAGATGTCTTGTCAATGAAAGAGGCTTAATTGTTGGAAGCAGTTACTTCTTTTTGATGTCACTTCACGCGAAAACCTGTTTGCTGTAAAGAACCGGTCGACGTGTGTTGCGCTTACCGCTACTCTACTGCTTGATTTGCAACGCAGCAATGCCTGTAGTTGATTCACAGTCTTTCAAACTATTAGACCCTGAACTGTCCACAAGGTTTGTGGATTTTTTCCGTTGGGTTCTGTGTTCATTTTTGTTTCTCTTTGTTGTCCTTTGTTGATATTGATTTTTAGCTTTAGCTCTACTACTACTAGATATAATATACTAGATCTAGATCTAGATCAAGATCTAGATTAGATCTAGAATCTAGAGCTATTTTATTTTATAGAGATCTAGATCTAGAATAGATCTAGAGAATCTAGATCTAGAATCCAGATTCGGGAAGATCTAGATTTAGATCTATCATTGTCACAGTCAGGTTCACACTATCATCATCCCTGAACCACTCCACCCCTCACCATCCCTGACCCTGAATCATGAAGGACTTCCATAGGCAGTGTACCACCCAAGGGACAATTTTGAAGGAATGAAGTGTAGCTACCATCTTCAATGTGAGTCAATCAAAGATTCCAACAATTTATTGTCATTTACACAACGTGAATCAATCAATCAATCAGTATGAGTAGGCCTATGCACAAACTTATTTATATGCAAATTAGGTAACATGGACTGGTAAAACGTTTACGAAAAATGCTCATATATATAAATGAGATACCCGCACTTCTTGGTAACAACATGTCTCGATAGTCCAATACTACAGTCTGTCCGATTTATAATCAAGTCTCGATCCGGTCCCTTGTCATTGCCACATTTGAACTGCTCGTGTTCATCCATCAGTGACAATCCCATCCGTTGTCGCAATAGTGTCACACTATCTCTGATTGACCCACATTGAAAGTAACTCCTCCCACTACCTTTTTCTTTTTCTTTTATTCTTTTCTCTTTATTATGTCCCTTGGATGGTACCTCGACTATGGAAGTCCTTCCTTATAATATTATTATATATACAACAGATAAAGTTAAAATTATTACACTCTAAATGTGTGTTGTGTAGTGTCTTGGCCAACACCCCACGCATGGGAAATGTGTGTGTTTGTGCGCATGCCTCACTTGTCCAGACGTCGCGACGGTAGTGATGCAAACGAGGAGGCAGGGAGAGGTGAGGGGCACATAAAGAGACAGGATGTTGATTGACTTTGACAGTGACAGAGAGACAGACAGACAGTCAGACAATGAACGAAACAGACAGACAGACCAACATACAGTGAATAAAAGACTAAAACACAGAGAGAGAGCTACAAGGAGAGAGAGAGAGAGAGCACACTTTTTAATTCATGTTAAAAAAGGGGAGGGGTGGGGAGATCAAGAGAGATTGGGGTGGGTGCTGGCAGTTTAGGGGAGAGTGAAGAGATTTATCAAATGATCGAATGATTCAGTGGTCCATTGTCAACAGTACACACGACACATTGCACATATACGCATAGAAACACGTAGGGCCTAACACAGCGCCTAGATTGCTCTTCTAGTCTTCTCATTGGCTGAACCACATGGCGGGCTCATGGGACAGTATTGTCCCAATATATTGTGTGTAATATTCAGAGAATTGTCTGAATAGTCAAGTCACACTGCTTTATATAAATAATGCTTTTTCACTTTAATGTTATTTCCACTCTCAATTCAAACAATTAGCTTTTGTTTTTAAATCATTTTATCTGTACTGTGGCATTATCTTTTTACAGGTTGAAATCCTTGGAGTCTGATTTTCAAGATGGAAATGTTACGTTAAAGGTATTGCATTTTTACAACTACTTTTAGGGATTGTGATAAATTTTATGAAAGGTAAATCTCTTGATATATTAGCATCTATGCAGTATCATGCAAATAAGATTTAACTGAATTTCACATTAGAAATATGGTCATATATATAGTTTATAAGCAAACCAAAGTCAAGCTTTCAAATTAATGGTTAGTCCCAGTCTGATATATATATGTGTCGCTTTGACTTGACAGTGACCTTTAAACTGCTAGTGTTCAAATACACGTGCTGAAATATACCAAATAATCTTCCAAATATTTTCATACACAGGGATATTGGAAACAGAAATGTTCAATCTTAGACCCTGTCCTGTCAAAAGAGCTGAAAGAGAAGATTTCAGAACTGCAGACTGAACTTGACAATGAAGAAATCACTCAGGTACAAGATATATTGGATGCATTACATATCTGTTTATTATGATGCCAACAATACATATATATATATTTAATACAACCATTTTTAAAAAAAAGCAAATCTTAATTGCAGGAAAGAAATCATGTGTTCAACAAACGCTAAGAAGATGATAGGAAAGATTTCAGTTGGATTAGGTCAAGGAAGAAATAAAAGTGCTTATCTTTTCAACATATAGCTGCCAAACAGTACAGAAAAAACATATTTTTAATACGGTATCTTCCCCTTAGAGTCTGTAACTTTGTATTTACATTGAAAAGTATGTATGTTTATTATCTCTTAGAGGCATTGTGGCTGAACCATAATGTTGGGAGATGGTACAGTGGTAATGATGGAGACGCTAGTTCAAGTCCCACTGCTGGCACAGGTGGATTTTTTTTTCACAATGTTGTACTCTTAGGAAAGGTGTTTCACTCTACTACTTCCTCACTTAACTCAGGTGTGAATGAGAACTCAGCTATAGGTAGAGAAAGATCTTGTTATGGTTATTTTCCCCATTATTTGCAGGAACTCGTTGCCCTCTGTATAAACAGAGCAGAATGTTAAGATCAGGTTATTCTCTTTTAGTGAATGTACCTAAATTAAAATCTTCACTTAATGATAAAAAGTTTTAGTGTTGTAGCTCCAGTTTTATGGAACAATTTATCTTACTATACAAAGTCTTCCCTATCCATTGACATTTTTAGGAAATGTTTAAAGACAGCTGTTCATATTTGAGCTGTTCATATTTGCTTTTGTTGATACTGGAGTGGGTTCGCGTTTATTGCTGTTGCTGTGCTTTTTATTATGATGCTCCATGGGGTGTTTGATTGGATTTGTAAATTATTTTGATTTTAAATCTTTTTGTGCTTTTGATTGTACAGCGCCATCGAGCAACATTGGTGGATGTCAGGCGCTCTGTAATTAATGTATTATTATTAGTACGTAAAAACCCAACAGGTTTGTGGTGTACTGTGTGCTCCCCCGAAAAGTTGAGAACTCTTTGAATGAAATGGCCCGCTGGGGATAAATGATGTACAATCGGTGAATCTGCACTTGTACTGGGATACAGACTTAAAATTCATCTTTATATCATTATCTAAGTTACAAGGGTTAACTGTTTATTTTTGGATGAAATCTTAGGTTAAAGTCAGAGATTCAGCAGAGACATTTGTGTGATAGTCTGGAGTCACCTTTCTGAGTTCGCAAAATGGCCGTCACACTTCACCAGAAGGGCCAGTGATCGGTGGATTTTTGTTATCTGCTTTAAATGAGGTTAATTCAAGTAAAGCATCAATGTTTACTGGAATATTACGGGCTAGTGCAAAGTTTGAATTAGTTAGTGCAGTCAGAGTTTTGGTTTTTATTTGAAAAGATTGGCGGCCATATATAACCATAAAAAGAAATAACACCAAGTAATGACAGTGTGGCCAATTACGAAAGTCCAGCAGCAGCAAGCATGGGTGGGGGGTGACATCATGAGTTGCTAGAATCTGAGCATATATTTTGTATCCACCAGCAAAGAAATAGCTGTGTTGAATAAGAGGCGGTTTGAAATTCTTATAAAATGAAAATCGCGGCCCGACTTGGTTCAAAATACGCTATGACTGTTGTCTGTCAATCTTGACGTGCAGCGTAAGAGATGAAGCTGATAGCTGATCTGGATTCTACACTATAAGTCTCGACCTTACTCTGCTAGATAAGACTAAGTCGTGATCTTTTCTTTGTGATTGGGCATTGGTCCGACAATTTTGCTTCCATAGTTTCTTGACCTTCACATTTTCTTCATCTTCATCTATTGTGCACTGATTTGAAATGATAATTATAATGTATGCTAACTAGGGTGCCCCATTTGAAGTAATTTGCTCGTCTTGTGCTGAGTTTATGAGTGGTTTCAACATATTATATTATATATTATGTGTATATAAAATTTATTTTTCAGTCAATCCCACATATCTTTCTGTTGTAGTTATATAATGATATTCATTTATTGCATTTACAGAAAGGCTACTTTAAAAAATTAGAAGTTGCCGTGGTGCCATTTTTGGAATCTTACAAGCTGGAAACAACAAATGGAAAACATGAAACCACCAATGGTTCCTCCGATGAGAACGGATCAAACGGTGATGTCAAGGCAGATGCTGCCAAGACTGAGGGTGAGGCAGAGGAAGAGACTGCGGTAAATGGGGTGCCGGTAACAAATGGGTCACCATTAAAGGCTGACTTTAAAACTCACATTGCTGGAAAGCTTTCAAAATTCCAATGTGAGTCTGAAAACAGAGAAATGGAGAAAACGAACGATGCTCCTTCGTCTAATAGTTTTGAATCTCTGAAGGTCAAAGACGACAGTGATGAAAACGAGATGAATGGATGTTCCTCTGATGAGCAAAGATCAGACAAAGGTGGATCTAGCTCAAGCAATACTCTGTCGAAAGAGAAAGAGGTAAATTAATTTGTATCGTAATCGGCTGTCCTGATTTGAATATATTTTGTTGTATGATACAGAGAGTGTATTGGTAAAGTAGGCATAATCAACAGTGTCCCTTTGACCTTGAGTTATTGTATATTTCTTTTTAATGTACAATAATGTATAATATTTTAGTGCAAGTTAGAGTTAGTTTGTGTGGTCAGGGTCTGTTTTTGGATTTGAAAATATTGACACCTATGGTCATCGCATCTCTTTGCGAGGGAGTTGAGAGAAAATAAAGTACTCATGAGAAAATAAAGTACTCATTTTGTGTGGCAACTCTTTTTTTCTCCCCTTCACACCTTCTTCAACGGTTTTAACTTTTATTCTTTCCTCATCTTTGTTTTGACAGTTGCATGATTTGCAATTGGTTGAATTGAAATTTTTACTTTCAATATTTCTGTAGACGAAAGACCATGAAGAGGAAGAAGAAGACAATGACTGTGTTGAAGAAACTGAACCCCCTCCGTCAAAAAAAGTCGAAAGGATCACCATCATCTAAAAGTGAGTTCAATATTGTGCAAAAATAAATGTTTAAGAGACCAACCACGTAAGAAATTTTTGTGTCATGTATCCTATCCTTCATCATTTTTGTTGCAAACTCGCATGCTTTTTTTTTTTTTTCATTTCTAGCACCAACCCGGAAATCTGGTCGCAATAATAAAGTGGATGAGAGCCAACCAGCTATCACATCAATGTTTACCAGAAGGTGAGAAGCTCTGCTCTGCACGCACATGCTTTAATTTTATGCATCCATAACTTGAGTTTATGCGTCCATAACTTGAGTTTATGCATCCATAACTTGAGTTTATGCATCCATGAGTTTATGCATCCATAACTTGAGTTTATGCATCCATAACTTGAGTTTATGCATCCATAACTTGAGTTTATGCATCCATAACTTGAGTTTATGCATCCATAACTTGAGTTTATGCATCCATAACTTGAGTTTATGCATCTATAACTTGAGTTTATGCATCCATAACTTGAGTTTATGTCCATAACTTGAGTTTATGCGTCTATAACTTGAGTTTATGCTGTCCATAACTTGAGTGAATGCAAACCATTAACTTGAGTTTATGACAAAATTTCTCAAAGTATTTTTACAGATTGTTCTGTAACTTTACTTTAATTGGGCTTTCTGTTCTCTTTAGATCGTTATTCAGGGTGACTGCCTCTGGCGTTTAGTTTATTTCCCTGTGTGAATGCAAATCATTCACTTCTGTCAATGACAAAATTTCTCAAAGTATTTTTCAATTGTTTGTGACTTTAGTTTAATTGTACTGCTGTTGTGTTCTCTTTAGATCGTTATTCAGGGTGACTAGTGAGTGTAATAGGTGTTGTTCTTTGTGTTTTGTCAATGAATGTTGTTATAATACAATGTCAATACATGTTGTTATATAGCACAATGTCAATACATGTTGTTATATAGTACAATGTCAATACATGTTGTTATATAGTACAATGTCAATACATGTTGTTATATAGTACAATGTCAATACATGTTGTTATATAGTACAATGTCAATACATGTTGTTATATAGCACAATGTCAATACATGTTGTTATATAGCACAATGTCAATACATGTTGTTATATAGTACAATGTCAATACATGTTGTTATATAGCACAATGTCAATACATGTTGTTATATAGCACAATGTCAATACATGTTGTTATATAGTACAATGTCAATACATGTTGTTATATAGTACAATGTCAATACATGTTGTTATATAGCACAATGTCAATACATGTTGTTATATAGCACAATGTCAATACATGTTGTTATATAGCACAATGTCAATACATGTTGTTATATAGTACAATGTCAATACATGTTGTTATATAGCACAATGTCAATACATGTTGTTATATAGTACAATGTCAATACATGTTGTTATATAGCACAATGTCAATACATGTTGTTATATATCACACCATTGTGATGTCCACTAAAGTTTCTGTAGTTTTCAAAAAACATTTGAGAGCAAAATTGGTTTGCTACAGACCTGGAAAATATGGACAAATGAGGATGGCATATCTGATACTTCTTCCTTTTTAAGAAATTTTTACCGTATGGATTTATGTTGTGATCAATGAGAGGTGAGAACGATTTCATATACATTTTATAGATATTTTTTGTAACATTAACCGTTTTCAGAGTGCAATTATCCTTCACCGAAGATTTACCATTGTCACCTTTTTAAATAGAGAACAAAAATTTGATCAATCGATTTTCAGACACAAACCAGAAACTGTGACCAAGTCACAAGATTCTGAGAAAGCCGACTCAGATGATGAAACGGTCAGCAGCAAGAGGCAACGGTTGGAAGACTTCCGGATAAGACAAATCAAGAGTATGTCATTTATTTTAGTGTTTACTCATTTAGTACGATCTTCCTCTTCCTCTTCTTCTTCTTCTTCTTTTTCTTCCTCTTCTTCTTCTTCTTCTTCTTCTTCTTCTTCTTCTTCTTCTTCTTTTTCTTCTTCTTCTTCTTCTTCTCTTCTTCTCCTTCTCCTTCTTTCTTCTTCTTCTCCTTCTTCCTCTTCCTTTTTTCTTCTTCTCTTAATACCAAACTCATTTGTTGAATATTAGTGTCAGTGCACATATATGCTTTTGCACTTTAATTCATTATTATACGATTATCATATTATTTATAAACTCATGTATTTTAATGTTCTAGATCTGGTGAAAGGATCAACGAATGTGACTTCTGCTCTCTCTATGAAAGGGAAAGAAAAAAAAATCAAAGTTAATAGTTACTAATAATAAACTTATGATCATGTTCCTGAGATGAGCATGTTGTTTCTATATCAAATGCATAGCCGAAACAGCAGAGATAAAAATAGAATTCTCAACAGTAGATGTCAAATTGTGTGGAAGATTTCAAAACTAGCAGTTACTTACTTTAATGAGATATTTGTGTTTTAGGATAATTTTAGCTATATTTTAACTTTAATACTTTCATCAATTTGCTTCTAAGATAAAGTGTTTTTATTAACTAAAATTCTGTCTTAAATTCAGTATTTGTGAGCCTGTTGTTATCAATAGTCCGAAGGAGGAAAAGAGAAGTGCAGAGAATGTCTCAAGCTTTTGGACGATCCCGACTTGAAGTTGTTTCCTGGAGATCCAGCGGAGGCAGTGAGTCTTTTAAAACAAAGTTTGATTAACAACAAGCATGCCCGTAGTTAATGATGATTATAATTACTTTTTTACCACTTTTTTTTTCCCCAACGATAAGCTACACAATAGGTTATTGGGTGCAGGTAACATCAAGTACCGATACAGTATTCGATACTAAGGTTAGGCGGGCTTTTCACTGCATATTATCTAATGACCGGAAATGAAGGAATGAGTAACAATAACAAGTCTTGTGGGTCGCAGGTAAAACAATCATTTTCCAATCAATTTGACTGATTTAACCCAAGATTTTATTTGCTACGAACCCTAAAGCAGGCTATTTGAAATCTACCTGTGAAATATGGCGGTTGTGGATGCAGTGATTCTAAATCCACAAAACTTAACATCACACTTCGCCAGAAAGTCAAGACTTTTTGTTA
This sequence comes from Doris montereyensis, assembly GCA_037039925.1. Classification (NCBI taxonomy): domain Eukaryota; kingdom Metazoa; phylum Mollusca; class Gastropoda; order Nudibranchia; family Dorididae; genus Doris; species Doris montereyensis. Next base: position 21,140 of record JAXRKP010002191.1, on the reverse strand, counting down.
CAGGAGTCGGCCTAAGAACTTGTCTCCTTAGAACTCGGTCCACATAAGAGCCCACTATCTCTGTGTAACGAAAATTTCCGTATATACGTATAAAACCTTAAGATCCCACTGAGTTCACCCCAGGCTGCCTTACAACCTGGTCTGATCGTAAGGTGAGAGTCATGAAAACAACAATCCACGCTTGATTTAACTCTAACAATTGCCGATAACCTGTGATACGTTGCAAGTAAATCATAGAAAGCGGGTAGGAAATCTAATTGCATGGGCCCAGACACTAATATGTGTTATCAGCACGTCACATGGGCGCGTCAGACGCCGATTGACATGCACGATGCTGGTACCCATTTGCACAGAGGGTCGAGTGAGGAAAATGCGTGTTAAGTGCCTTTCTCCAAGGCAAGGAACGCAGCGGCATACACAGCACAGCATTGCTAGAAATCAAACCCAGGACCTCATTATCCCTAGTCCTTAGTCCGGCAACCTAACCACTCGGCCACCAACTTACAATAGGAAGAATGCACATTGTCTGTGTGCCACACAGGGGATGTTGAATTGACCGCGTGTGGGTTATAGTTTGTAGTATGTATGTAAAATGATTTGATGTTTTAGTGTCAACAATGATCAAATCAAATCTGACTTGAATTGCATGTGTGGGTGGTAAAATGACTGTTGCACTGAATTGACGCAGGTGGAGGAGTGTTTGAGTGGTTTAGTTTGTAGCTGGATTTGATGTTTTAGTGTCAACAATGATCAAATTGACTTGCACTGAATTGATCGCGTTGAAGCTGACGATTTGGACGGCTCAGTCTGTTCAACGGTGACGAAGATCCAGATAGTTTGATGGATGAAACGCCTATCCACAAGATTACTAATTTCAGGTACTAAACAAAATAATGATGATAGTGCGCTAGTTTTTTAATTATTTGAATAAATGCTATGATACTGAATTGAAATTAATTAACATTTTAAAAAAAATTATTGTTTGTTTAAATTCAGTAATATTTTTAAATTTAGTTTGATTATCTGCAATAGATTTTATAGATGGAGTCAAATAATTTATGGCAAATATGTCTGTTTGTATTTAGACGTCCTCTATTTATTTTCATTTTTTGCAGTGGATTTTATAGATGAGATTGGATAATTAATAGCAATTATTTCTGTTTGTATTTGGAATTTTTGCATGAATTATTTGAATTTTTTTCCAATTTTATTTTATTATGCATTTCCCCCCTTTTCTGATTGAAACATCAGTGTGTACGACAAACATCGACACATGTGTCCCTTTGACATGGGTCTCATAGAGAGCAACAAACTGCTGTACTTCAGTGGCGTGTTGAAACCCATCTTTGAGGAAAATCCCAGTCCGGACGGTGAGTTATATTCCTAAAAAAATCTTTTCCTTTTTTTCTTCTCTATTTTCTCATTTCTCAAATTGAAAAGCTACGCATTTTGATGGAGACTGTTGTATGTGGAAGAATGTGTACAGACAGATATTGACACAAAAGTCATTGGCGTTAATGATTATTGTGGTAAAAACCGCACTCTGGTTAAAAGGAGTGGAGATTTGTTTACTGTTTGTTATAATAAGCTGTTTTGTTTATTTATTTCGTCCTCTATCTTTCACGGTTCTTGCTCCAGATGCTATTTGGTCATACATTTTTTTCGACGTATACCTAACATTAAGTCAGGTTACAAAACATAAGTTGGGTTTTAAAAAGCTTATTTTAGCCACATAGATAAAGGTTGTGAATATTCGTTTAGACTCAATAGAAGTGAATGCATCTGAAATATTGATTTATACTCAAAGATTCTATTAGTGAGTGTAAAATGAATATTTGGGATGTTCTCTTTTAAGAAGTGCATGTATTTAAGGTATTGAGTTGTAATCAAAGAAGCCAAATATTCATTTATGCTCATAGAAGTGAATGCATCGAAAATATTCAATTATGCTCATAGAAGTGAATGTATCTAAAAGATTCAATTATGCTCATAGAATTGAATGCATCTTAACCAAAGAAGCGCGCAGGACGTACGCGTACGTTGTTTGTTTTTTTATCCGAGAAGCACGCAGGACGTACATGTATGTTTTTGTTTTGTTTTTGAGAGTGTGGTCAGACCCAGCCAAACCAAGGTCTGGCCTGCTTCGCTGGTCACTTCCCATACCTTTGACTGATGACTGGCAACAGGTGTGAAATCTGGCCCTCGTGTATCGCTCATGACTGACATAGAAATAAACGTATCTAAAATATTCATTTATGCTCATAGAAGTGAATGCATCTCAGATATTCAGTTATGCTCAGGAGTGAATGCATCTCAAATATTCAGTTATGCTCATAGAAGTGAATGCATCTCAAATATTCAGTTATGCTCATAGAAGTGAATGCATCTCAAATATTCATTTTTAATCAAAAGTGAATGTACCCGATTGATTAGTTGGTTGGTTTTAACCATATCCTCTATAGGCGATGATCTCAGGAAGTGAACTGAAAGAGTTAAAGAAAGATACAATTTGTCGTTGCACTGTTTGACAAATAAACAAATTTTATGAAGAGAAAGTTGATTGCATGACATAACAGACCAAAATTATTATTTTGTCATTCTCTCCAAAGATGGGGTTCCTTGCTGTGACATGGGTCCCATCAATGAGTGGCATATAGCAGGCTTTGACGGGGAGAACGTTTCTCTCATAGGAATCACTACAGGTAACTGATTGATGATTTTGTGCTTTGGATACAAATAATGTTCTTTATCTCAATCCTCTGTCTTTCTGTATTTCTGTCTCTCTCTTTCTCTCTATCTCTCCCTTTCTTTGTCTCTTTTCTGTCTCTCTCTCCCTCTCTCTCTCTCTCTCTTTCTCTCTGTCTCTTTTCTCTGTCTCTCTCTCTCTCCTTCTCTCTCTCTCTCTCCCTTTTCTCTCTCTCTCTCTTCTCTCTCTCTCCTCCTCTTTCTCCCTCTCTCCACTGTCTGTCTCTCTCTCTCAACACACAAAATCATTATCCAGATATTAGACTATAATCGGTTATTAATTTAAACAAGTTTTACAAGGTGCAAATGCCTGTTGTATCAGCAATTCTGATATTGCCCCACAACTTTTCACATCAATATGAATAAGTGACGTCAAAATGTATTTTACATTAATGAAGTATCATAAAAAAAAGTATCGGTTACATAGCTGTGGACTTAGGATCAGTGTGAATCCTAGCAATAGTTTGTGTGGAAAGACACTCCAACACACCATTCTGCCCACTCGGTTGAAATGAGTATAGCTTGGGATAGCCTGCATCAGAGAAGGAAGATGGTCAGTGTGCCTTCAACCATGTGTGTGTGGGGTTGATAGATAGCTCCCAAAACATGTGATGGGCTATAAATGTGACGGTTCATAAACCTTCAATCATGAATGACGGAGAGCTAACTAACCAGTTACGCTTTTTTTTCTCTCTCTCTCTCTGTGTATTTTTTAAGGTTATGGCACATATTACCTGATGGAGCTTTGAGTGAGCGTATGCACCAGTTATGAGTCATGTTAAGGTCAAAGTTCACCTGGCCAAGGTTGTCATTGAGTTTACCATGAACAATGAAGAGGCCACGTACGAAGATTTACTCAACAAAATACAGGTTTGTCTGTCTGTTGTCCATGACTTTTCCTTTGTATGCACATTTGTATGTATGTGCGATTGCTTTTTTTGTTTTGTATCCTTCAGGAGTTGCACTATGAACTTAGACAATTTTATTTCGTTTATGGTAGGCGGTTGGCGGCTGCTTCTTTCCTTTCTCATTCACTCCCATCACTTATCTTTCTTTTTGCTGTTTTCCTCTTAGTTCACTAGTTCACCCTGAGGTCACCGCATGTAATGGGACCGGGTAAATTTCAATGAAACAATTTACGTTTAATTTCTTTGCCTAGAGATAACCGCAAAAAGTGCTGTCATTGTATTTCTCAACCATTGTGCGTTGTATCCCGTCAGACAACGGTGCCACCTCCTGGCGTGACAGACGTCTCAGAGGACGCCCTCCTCCGCCACGCACAGTTCGTGGTTGACCGAGTGCAGAGCTTCGACGATGCGGCCAGCGATGAAGACCTCATCCTCTCACTCGCCATGTATTAGAAGTCTCATCAACCTTGCTGGCGTCACTCTCGGCAAAGGTAATTTTTTTTGGTCAGTTTTATGATTTTGTTGGTCTGTAAAATGTTGTGTAATGGGACAGTAAGTACAATAAAAGTTTCAGGCCCAAAGAGCTAGAGCTTATTCCGGTTTCTATAGCGGGAAGAGAAACATAGGATATTAATCACCTCGTGGATAGGGCGTTAAGTCTGACACACATTTTACTTTCAAACTAGTGCTTGTACCCATTTGCACTTGGGTCGAGTTGGGGAGAAACAGCGTGTAAGGAACACGACATTGGACATAGCTTTCCAGGATTTGAGATAAAGTAAGTACGCCCCATGCTCAGAGTTGAGCGCAGGGTAATCAGGAATAGAGTCGTTATTTTTCTAGGCACAATGCGGTAGTTTGCCATTGCTTTTTCACCCGACCTTTACTTTCGCCTAGTTTGATGAACAGACCTAGCTACCCATTTCACCGCTGGTTCGATGGGAGGGCCAGAATAAAAATTGCCTGGAGTGGGAATCCAACTGGGGCCAGACAGTGGGTTTAGACAATTAACGACAGGAAAATTAGCTGGCAAAGAAGTGGTTAAAGTCTTAGAATAAAGTCCTTGGACGCCCTCCACCTTGACTTGACATTTGTGAACTGACACCCGCCATCAAGGCAACACCACACCGTTCCATCTAGGCAACACCACACCCACCATCTAGGCAACACCACATTTCATTGGCCGCCGGGGGTGTCTAGTACCACCACAACACCATGTCTGGCAACCACACCCACCATCTAGGCAACACCACACCCGCCATCTAGGCAACACCACACCCGCCATCTAGGCAACACCACACCCGCCATCTAGGCAACACTACACCCGCCATCTAGGCAACACTACACCATATCAGGCAACACCACACCCATCTAGGCAACACCACACCCACCATGCAAGGGGCCACCACACCTGCCATCCAGGAACACACCCACTATCTAGGCACAACATCTAGGCACTACACCCACATCTAGGCAACACCACACCCACCATCTAGGCAACACCACACCCACTATCTAGGCAACACCACACCCGCTATCTAGGCAACACCACACCCGCCATAGGCAACACCACACCCACTATCTAGGCAACACCTCTGCAAACACCACACCCCATCTAGGCAACACCACACCCACTATCTAGGCAACACCACACCCACTATCTAGGCAACACCACACCCACTATGTAGGCAACACCACACCCACTATCTAGGCAAACCACACCCACCATCTAGGCAACACCACACCCACTATCTAGGCAACACCACACCCACCATGTAGGCAACACCACACTGTAGAGAAGCCATGTCATAATGTAGGCAACACCACAGGATAGAAACAATGGCAGAATTATTGCAACACCCACTATCTAGGATCTAGGCAACACCACACCCACATGTAGGCAACACCAATCTATCTTTGCAAGGCAACACCACTTACTGAGAACAATGGAGATGAGTAATCTCTTTGCAAGGCACTTACTGATGAGGATGTCGTTGTGAGGAGTTAAAGGCGAAATACGACAATAAGTGACAATTCCACTAATAAAGACAGAACAAACACATGACGTTTTCGGATATAACCCTTCGTCAGGCAACAAACGAGAAATATCTAGATCTAAGTACTACCTCAGGCATCACACAATGTGATGTCAGAAGAAAAACATAAAGGAGAAAGAAGAAAGAAAAAGACAGTGATGATAAGAAAACGTAGCAGAGGGGGATGTGAAGAATGAGCGAGAGTGGAAGGTTCAGATCTAGAATGAAATAAAAAAAAAAAATGAAAATAAGTAAGTAATAAAAGGTAAAAAGGAGAAAAAAGAGAGAGAGAGAGAAAAAGAAAGAAAAAAAGGCAGGGAAGAAAGAAAGGGAGAGAGCCGTGTGAGTATGGGAAACAAGAACGAAAAAATAGGATAGATATAAGACTAGATCTATATCTCCATGGGTCTAGAAAGAAATGATAGAGAATGAATGAAAGGAAGTATCAATCAAGGCAAAAATTTACACTGAAGGCGCGAAATGTATACAAATTACAAATTTATCGATGCAATAAGGGAAGAGAGTAAACAACTTATCTGAAATTTCATGTAATGACACAAGATAATATGAAAGCCCCATAGGAACAAAGATAAGACAAACACAAGGAATAGACAGAAAAAATCCTGGCCATCATGGGGATCGAACCCGCGACCTCTGCGTCAGCACCCATCGCCTCGCCATGAAAAGAAAGCGTGCTACCAACCGAGCTACTACGCTCCCTATAAAAAGGAGTTTCATTAGCAAGGTCTTTCGCACGAATCCAGTCATGACTAGCAGTCATATTCACTGACAGTTCATTCCCCCAGTAGCCTACACTATAATTTTTTCTAGAGGTGCCTGAGGTGGTACTTAGATCTAGATTCTAGATATTTCTCGTTTGTTGTCTGACGAAGGGTTATACCCGAAATGTCGCGTGTTTGTTCTGTCTTTATTAGTGGAGTTGTCACTTATTGTCGTATTTCGCCTTTGACTTCACTCCACTGTGGCTCCTTCGTATTATGTGAGGGGTTAATGACTTCAATTTCTCAGTGTAAACATAACCAGCATGGTACCTGAAAGAGATCACTTACTTTTTTTGCAACAATATTTTCATGAATAAATGTTATGTCGCCTCTCAAAGAACCCCCCCCCCCCCCCATGTATTTCATGTATTTTGTATATTTAACAATGAGGAGTTTCATTTGCTTTCTCTCGTGTGCATCATACCAGGAACAAGCATGGAAGACAAGACAAACGTGTCAAGAAGAAAGAGGACAAAGCCAAACACACCATGGCGACTGTGACGCCACTCGTCAAGCATTTTTTGATTCGCTGTTCAAAGGTCAAATCATTGAAGAATTGACAAAGGTTAAAAGCAGCGCTGTGGAACTTGTGAGGTGAGTTGATAAAAAATTTCCATCGGCTCTAAATAATCGACGGAATCCTTGTATCCGGGCAGTGGACAGGTAAGTGCCTGTACGGGGAGTAGATGATCCCGCCCTCCACGAGTCTCCTGCTGCTTTGCAGACGGGTTTTGGCTGACCAAGGCCTGACGGAGTTAACCCTGAAAGAAAATGACAACATGCTGCCTTTCAGGCTGGTCTTGAATGCCCAAAGGCTAAGGGAGTTAACCCTGACAGAAAATAACAAGGCCTGGTAGGGGGCCTCAAGGTGGCAGTCCCACCATCTACCTAAGGTACAGTGGGCTAATCCCCTGCTTATCCTAAACCAAACTGATTCAGAGAAATAAATTGCAATATACCTGGCTTGACCTTTCAACGACGAACATAAAAAAGAATAGGAACTGTGATTTTTGGAACATGGAATGTTAGGGCAATAAATGGAAAAGAGTTAGAATTAGTTGAAGAAATGGACAAATTCAAAGTAGATATTTTGGCCATTACAGAAACAAAGAACAAAGGACAAGGAATAGAAAATGTAGGACCAAATCTCAGTAGATGTCAAAGATAGAGCCAGAGCAGGAGTTGGCCTCCTAGTGCATAAAGGCAAGAAAAGCTACTAGAAAGTTGGAAATTCATAAGCCCACGGCTATTAGAGATAAATATTAAACCAAAAGGAAAAGAAATTAAATTATTAATAGCTTATGGACAAAACGAACACGCCACTAAAGAAGAAAAAGATATCTTTGAAAAAGATTTACAAATAGCTACAGAGAATCTTAAACACAAACAGGAACTAATGGTTTTAGGAGATTTAAACGCTAGAGTAGGCAACAATATAGAAACGTCAGGATGAGTAATAGGTAAAGAAAGAGAGACAACTTCTCTAAATGGAGAGAGACTAATAGATTTTGCCTAAAGAATAACATGAAAATAGCCAACACTTTTTTTCCTCATAAAGATATCCACAAATATACAAGAGTAAAGAAAGACAGGTGTGAAAAGTCAATTATAGACTACATGATAATTAGCAGCTCCCTTTTTTCTACAGTACATTGGATGCAAGAGTAAACAGAGGAGCAGAAACATTTAGTGATCATCACCTAGTGATTGCCAAAATGAGATTACTGCCTGATGAAAACAAACAGAAAAAGAAAGAGAAGAAAGTTACTTAACTCAAAATAGAGGAACTAAATAAACCAGTAGTAAAACAGGTATACCAATCTAGGATAAAAGATTTATTGAAAGGCAGATGAATCTGAAGGAAAGACAGTAGAAGAAAAAATGGCAAATGTATAAAGAAACACTCCTCAGTTGTACTGAAGAGATCTGAGGTAAGAAACAAATTAAAGGAGATAGGAAAAGAACAGCATGGTGAAATGAGAGTGTCATTGAAAAATCAAAATAATTGTTAAAATTATTTCTCTATTGATTATTATTCTCAGGTTTGCTTGCTTCCTGATTGCGGTGAATGCGTACATTGCAAAGACATGGTGAAATTTGGAGGGTCTGGACGCTCAAAACAAGCTTGCAAAGAGAGGAGGTATGAGGTGTTACCTGTTACAAGGTCCAAATCGATAGATTTGAAAATTCTGACACCCCCCCCCCCCCCCCCCCAAAAAAAAATAAATATCCATTTAAGGGGGAACTCAGTAGTCCAGAGGTAAGGTGTCGGCCTCTCAACCAAAAGGTAGTGGGTTTGAGCCCTCGCCATGTTTTTCTAGAGTTTTAACACCTAAAAATTTATAGCGCAAAATCTTCCCCCTGGTCCAGGTAGATGGATCGATACCTAGTCTTAACAGAGACGGACAATAAAATCGAGACCCCGTTTGCAGATCACAACACTGCATGATTAAAGATCCAATGGCTGTTTACAGGGCAGTCCGGGCAAAATTACCGTAGTTGTGGGTGATGCCTTAGAAGGGGGTGGTTTTGAGCGCATAGAGGTTAAATGTGAATTGGGATGGGTTTTGAAAAAATTTGCTATGCGACCTCAATGAGAGAATGATTTTTGTGTGTAATCCCACATCATAAGTGACTGAAAAGGGAGATTATTAGATAGGTATCGACGGTGAGGTGTTGGATTTCCGCACCATAATTTTAATGGAGTATCATTTTTTGTATTCGATAGGGCATATGATGATTTTTTGTGTTCGATAGGGCATATGGTGATTTGTTGTATTAGATAGGGCATATGATGATTTTTTGTGTTCGATAGGGCATATGATGATTTTTTGTATTCGATAGGGCATATGATGATTTTTTTGGTGTCTTGTTTTTAATTACCAGGTTCAATCTTTGTTTTTCGTTTTCTCTTCTTCACCAAGGTTAAAAGGTCATCTGTTTTATCTTTCTCTTCTACCTGTCTTTGTTTCAGGTGTCCAAACATGGCCTTCAAAGATGCCGAAGATAACGATGCTGCTGACGAAGAGGAGATTTTGGAAAAGGAAGTGAAGAAGGCGAAGGAGCAAGGGAAAACGACCAATAAACACAAGTCGCGTAAAATCTGACGACCCGAGTGACCTGGCCAGAATCTTCTGTGGCAACCATCGGAAAGCGCAAATACTATTCTGAAGTCCAAGTCAATGACTTTGAGGTAAGCTTCACCTAATCAGCAATTGTTGTTCTTTTTTTAAATTTTATTTATTTTATTTATTTATTTATCTATTCATTTAGGGGACTTGGTAGTCCAGACACAAGATGTTAGCCTTGCAACCTAAAGGTTGTAGGTTCAAGCCCTGGCAGTTGTAAAATTTAAAAGCCCCCCCCCCCCCCCCCCCCCCCCCCCCCGGGTTGAGGTAGGTGGGTCGACACCTAGTCCCATTGGAGACGGGCGATAAAATGGAGGTCTTGTGTGCAGATTACAACATTTTGTACATGTTAAAGAGCCCTTGGCTGTTTACAGGGCAGTCTGGACAAAAAAAAAAAATCCTACCAAATACCCCTAGATCACCTTAGTTGTGGATATGGGTAAATTATATCAAATCAAAAATATTGAGAACTCTGCTATTTGATACATCACGGATGTTTAAATTGTTTTTATTATGAGGATAGACGTTATTTAATTTTCGGGTTTTGATGGTGTCGGGCCCCAGCCAAGCCAAGTCGATAAATACTAAATTTACAGGGGAGATAAAAAACTGAATAATTCTCTTGAAAATCGGTTTTAAATCATAACATTTTGCATACATGAGATGGATGGGATGTTTGTTCCGATGGGCTAATATATTTTTTTTTTCCTTGAATTTAATTTATTATAACTCCTGGACTTTTTGTGCCGATATGAAATATGAAAGCTGGAACTTTGCCAGTTTGATAAAACGTAGTTTTGAAACATTTCTATAAATGTCTTCTGCTATTTTTACACAGTGTAGCTTGAGTTTCTGTTAAGATGAAAAGCTATTTTTCTTAAAATTGGAAATTTTGGTCCTGGCCAGATTTTGCCCGACACCTTCGACAAGAAGTATGAGTTTTGTCTCGAAAGAATGTTTCATTGGTTTAAAATGTAATATATAAATATATGTACGGAAAGAACAATTGGGATTTTGTGGGTTATGATAGGTTTGGGATGGTTGGGTCGGTTGTTTAACGCCAAATATGCCTAAGACGCAGTTCCCCACTTGATCCAGTTGAAAATGGCTAGCATCAATCGGCAGAAGAATATGCAACTGTTTTGCTTTGTGCTATAGAAATTAGGATGATGATCTGATCTTTGGGACACAACAGCCATGAAGGAGCTTCATAATTAAGCTTATATTGAGTTGCCTGCAAACAAGTTTGAGAGTGCTAAATAACAAGACCAAATAAGCTTATATTGAGTGCCTGCAAATTAAATAACAAGACCTAATTAAGCTTATATTGAGTTGCCTGCAAATAAGTTTAGTGCTAAATAACAAGACCTAATTAAGCAAAATAAGCAAAATCGGAATGAACACATTTTTTATATTGAGTTGCAAATCCAGTGGTTTTGAGAGTGTTAAATAAGTGATTTAGAGTGTTAATTGGTTGGTCACTTCTAACTGTAACAAGACCTGTGAAGATATTGAATTGGTTGTCGTCACTAATAAAGTCAAATGTCAAAAATGTCTTATGGTTGATGACTGTGAAGATATTGAGTTTGCCTAATAAATCAAGTTTAGAGTGTTAATAACAAGATATTGGAATTGGTTGCAAAATAAGCAAAGTCGGAATGAACACATTTTTGGTATTTGCTATTGAATTGGCTCTGCAGAGGAGAATTTGTAAAAGTTGCTGCTGATGATTTGAATTGGCCGTCACTAATAAAGTCAAGGTATGCAAGATTGAGTTATCTGTTTGAAGTTGCGCCACTAATAAAGTCCGTATGCTCAAACATCCAGTGGTTTATGAGAGGGAAGGAGAACGGTCCTAGGCACTAAAAATCTGATGTCCTGGAACTCTTCATGGTTGATGACTGTGAAGATATTGAATTGGTTGTCGTCACTAATAAAGTCAAGGTATGTCAAAAATGTCTTATGGTTGATGACTGTGAAGATATTGAATTGGTTGTCGTCACTAATAAAGTCAAGGTATGTCAAAAATGTCTTATGGTTGATGACTGTGAAGATATTGAATTGGTTGTCGCCACTAATAAAGTCAAGGTGTCAAAAATGTCTTATGGTTGATGACTGTGAAGATATTGAATTGGTTGTCGTCACTAATAAAAAGTCAAAAATGTCTTATGGTTGATGACTGTGAAGATATTGAGTGTCACTAATAAAGTCAAGGTATGTCAAAAATGTCTTATGGTTGATGACTGTGAAGATATTGAATTGGTTGTCGTCACTAATAAAGTCAAGGTATGTCAAGTGTCTATGGTTGATGAAGTAATATTATTGTCGTCAGATAAAGTCAAGGTATTCAAAAGTATTTATGGTTGATGACTGATTTATTGTCATCACTGATAGTCTAAGGTATGTAAAAAATATTTATGTTTGACAGTTGATGACTGAACATGTTAAGCTGAATATTATCACAGTTAGTCAGTTAGATAAAGATAAGATTAGGTTAAAGTAATTATGGTTGTGGTTGATTAGTGACAGAATTGTTGCCACAGATGAAATAAGTTAAAAATGTTATTTATGACACACAAATGTGAAGCTATTGAAAGTCACCGCAGTCCCTGATAAGATGAAGTTGCGTCAATTATTTGTTAACGACTGCTGTAAAGTCTACATTGATTGCTGCCACTGATGATAAAATCAAGGAAATTAATTGCTTTAATGTTGATAGTTTTGATGACAGTGGCTTTATTATTGCTGTCATCAATTTATTCTTCTGTTTACATTTCTCAATTCATCATCGATGTTTAATAATAAACCGATAAATGTAGCCTACATTTTGCAATATTATCAGTGAATCGACTCAACGCTGTCTTTATGACTGCCCCTTTACTGTTACTTTCTGGAAACGGATAAAAGGATTTATATCAAGAATCATTGCCCAGATAATATTGTAAATTTCTCTCTAATTATGCAGGATATCTTATTCAGCTTTTTCAAGATTCTGAACAATGACTCCATACTTCGATTTCATTACTTTGTTAGCCAAGTATTTAATTTATAAATTTATGAAACGATTCTCGAGTATCTTTGTAAAAAAAAAAAGTGTATTTATTGCCGATAGTGTGATAAAAAACGTATACCAAATCAACGCAATGTGCATTGCATCTCATTGTATTTTATTTTACCATGTACACGTTAGGATATCACTATGCAGATATCACTATGCAGATATGCATTTAAAACAATGGCCGTTTTGGTTTGATTTTGCTCTGTTTTTGTTTTTGTTAGTCTTTTGTTCTTTTTTCCATTTTTGCCTCCTATTTGCAGTCTTTTTTCTCTTATCGTGTTGCTTATAATGTATTTAAAAGAATGGTTATGAGACTTTGTATTTTTTGTCATCCATAGAACAGGTTCTAGGATTGTCTGTTTTTCTATCTATGCAAATGAGGAGTGCACCTAGTTTTATGCCTACTATCATTCATGATGGGGAAAAAATAACATATCCAATGCGTGTCTTCTTTATCTCCAATCGTGTCTTCTTTATCTCTAATGCGTGTCTTCTTTATCTCTAATGCGTGTCTTCTTTATCTCTAATGAGTGTCTTCTTTATCTCTAAAGCGTGTCTTCTTTATTTCTAATGTGTCTTCTTTATCTCCAATGCGTGTCTTCTTTATCTCTAATGTGTGTCTTCTTTATCTCTAATGCGTGTCTTCTTTATCTCCAATGCGTGTCTTATTTATCTCTGATGCGTGTCTTCTTTATCTCTAATGCGTGTCTTCTTTATCTCTAATGTGTGTCTTCTTTATCTCTAATGCGTGTCTTCTTTATTTCTAATGTGTCTTCTTTATCTCTAATGCGTGTCTTCTTTATCTCTAATGTGTGTCTTCTTTATCTCTAATGCGTGTCTTCTTTATCTCCAATGCGTGTCTTATTTATCTCTAATGCGTGTCTTCTTTATCTTCTTTATCTCTAATGTGTGTCTTCTTTATCTCTAATGTGTGTCTTCTTTATCTCCAATGTGTGTCTTCTTTATCTCTAATGTGTGTCTTCTTTATCTCTAATGCGTGTCTTCTTTATCTCCAATGCGTGTCTTCTTTATCTCTAATGCGTGTCTTCTTTATCTTCTAATGTGTGTCTTCTTTATCCAATGTGTGTCTTCTTTATCTCTAATGCGTGTCTTCTTTATCTCTAATGCGTGTCTTCTTTATCTCTAAAGTGTGTCTTCTTTATTTCAAATGTGTGTCTTCTTTATCTCTTAATGCGTGTCTTCTTTATCTCTAATGCGTGTCTTCTTTATCTCAAATGTTGATGACTTCTTTATCTCCAATGCATGTCTTATCTGTTCTTTATCTCTAATGACGTGATCTTCTTTATCTAATGCGTGTCTTCTTTATCTCTAATGCGTATCTTCTTCTTTATCTCTAATGGTGTCTTCTTTATCTCTAATGCATGTCTTCTTTATCTCTAATGCGTGTCTTCTTTATCTCTAATGCGTATCTTCTTTATCTCTAATGTCAAGGTATGTCAAAAATCTCTTATGGTTGATCTTCTTTATCTCTAATGTGTAAAAATTCTATGGTTTATCTCTTCTTTATCTTTAATGTCGTGTCTTCTTTATCTCTAATGCATATCTTCTTTATCTCTAATGCGTATCTTCTTAATCTCTAATGCGTATCTTCTTTATCTCTAATGCGTGTCTTCTTTATCTCTAATGCGTGTCTTCTTTATCTCTAAGTATCTTTCTTTATCTCTAATGCGTGTCTTCTTTATCTCTAATGCGTATCTTCTTTATCTGTAATGAATTGGTTATCTTCTTAATCTCTAATGTCGTGTCTTATGGTTGATCTTCTTTATCGTGTCTGTCTTTATCTCCAATGCGTATCTTCTTTATCATGACTAATGCGTATCTTCTTTATCTCTAATTATCTTCTTTATCTCCAATGCGTATCTTCATCTCTAATGTGTATCTTCTTTATCTGTAATGCGTGTCTTCTTTATCTCTAATGCGTGTCTTCTTTATCTCTAATGCGATATCTTCTTTATCTCCAACGTGTATCTTCTTTATCTCCAACGTGTATCTTCTTTATCTCTAATGCGTGTCTTCTTTATTTCTAATGCGTGTCTTCATCTCTAATGCGTTGTATCTTCTTTATCTCTAATGCGTGTCTTCTTTATCTCTCTAAAGCGTGCCTTCTTTATCTCTAAAGCGTGCCTTCTTTATCTCCAATGCGTTGTATCTTCTTGATTGGAGTGGTTGGTCGGTGGGGGCTGCTGATAGGCCCCACTTCTTTCCTTTTCCTCTAGCTTTTCTTTCATCTACCTGTTTCCTCTTAATTCACCCCTGAGATCACCGCATATGGTGAATGAGTTAAATTCCAATGACACAAATCATGACTTGGGACATTGCAAATTGACCGATGGAAATCTTTTTCTTCTCTGTAATATAAATCAAATTGAGAGACTCCCCATCACAATTCATCAAATTTTTTCTCTCGTCTTCCTTCAGGTTATTCAGAAAACGGCATCACATGACTGGAAACTCCAGGGAGGCGTTGATGACCCGGACAGTGATAACATCATCAAAGAGGACGACGGAAAGACGTTCTTTTATCAGCTGTTCTACCATTATGCACGACATTTGCTCGCTTTGAAGATGTGCCCCAAGATTCCAGGAAGTTGAAAAGAAGGCAGAGGTCGACTTTTGTGTCTGTTGTGTCAGAAGTGAGAGCGAGAAAAAGAAAATGGAAGTGACCGTCGGTGAAGAACTGAAGGTACGTTTCGTTCTTTGCCATGATGGGACACACGGTGGTAAGGTGGTTGGTGTCTGTGACGCTCAGTCAAATTAAAAGGTCATGGGTCCACACCTCGACCGGTTGAACATTTTTTCCTATTTTTTCTGGGCAACCGTAATTGAAATCTTCGGCTTAGGACTGTTCAGGAGGACTCAGGGGTCAAATGGTAAAGTGCTGCATCTCAACCGAAAGGTTCAAACCCTGCCGACGGCTGACAATTTTTTTTTCAAGTTAAATCCATTCCCCCTGGTTAAATGAGGGGGTTGAATGACGCCTAGTCACATTGCAGATGGACGATAAAAAGGAGGTCCTTTGTGCAGATCACAACACTGTACGTGTTAACTCTCAACGATTGCCGGATTTTCTCCTTGTGAAGAGCTTGCATTCTTTTACCTCAAATAATTTTTGACTGAGAGCAACAAGGATATCATATTGCCTCTCATTTTTGCTCAGAAATGTCTAGATTTGTTGTTAGTTGGTTTCAAACAGTTTGTTTAACATGGAGACCTACAGACAAACAATATGTGTGGATTTTATGTTCACAAAAGTTAGCCACAACTCTTTTACAAATAATAAAAATGTATTCACCTACAAATTCGACCATGAAAGGGAAAATTTGCACAGAAAGTATGGGTATCGAAACTTGTCTTGTGGGGAAATTTCATTGATGACAACCCCCCCCCCTCCCCCTCCCCCCCTCCTTCCAACTGCACTCCACATCACTGTCTTATCACGTCCGTATTATTCGGCCTTATGTGCTGCCTAAGCACCACGGGGATAAGTAAGTACAGTGTTATCAGGAGAAATGCTCTTCCAGTTAAAGACAGCATGTGGCAACGGTTCTTATATTTTGTTTTTTAATTGTCGTATTCTTTGATTGTTTTTGTTCAGGTTGAGGATAAATCTCAGGCGTGAGATATTACAGCAGCTTCCAGAAGAACGACCAAGACTACCTTGTTGGTGACTGCTGCTACGTCGATCCAGAGGGTTTTGGGTTCAAGATTAAACACGCCAAGACTTCCTAAGCCAGTGAAATCATCAAAGGATTCTTTCTTGAACGTGCGTTGTTTCAATGATAATTTGAACCATTCATTAGTTCTAGTACCAAGTCTTACGCTGTTTTTTGTTTTGTATACTTCTTTTTTGCCTTTTCGTTTGTTTTTGTTTTTGTTTGTTTTGCTTTTGTATTTTTGGTTTTGCTTTTGCATTCGATTAGGATCGTTTTTGACATTGTTGGCTTTACTTCTTCTTGGTTGGCAGGAACCTACTTCTTCTTGGTTGGCAGAACCTACTTCTTCTTGGTTGGCAGAACCGACTACTTCTTCTTGGTGGGTCATTACTTCTTACTTCTTCCTTTCCTTCTCAGAACTTATCTTTCATCTTGCTGTTTCCTCTTAATTCACCTGGCATCTTCTTAGTTGACACAGAACCTGACTTTTTCTTGGTTGAAACAAAATTTCTCTTTTACTTATCCATAGCTCCATAGCTGCTAACTAGTTCTTCAGAGGATGGAAATCAATCTTCTTTTGTCAGTGTGTTGTTTATTTGGCTACCTTTTATTTTGGTTGGCACAATCTCAACACAAACACATGAAGATCACAGTCAATAATATGTTGATGGGTGCTGCTGTTCTTCTTTTGGCATTTTACTTCTTTTGGTTGCAGTTTTGTTTGTCTGAATTCACACAGGTTCACTTCTTCTTGGTGGAGTGAGAAAATTTCAATGAGCCTCCTCTCTTCATTCCTCCTCCCCTCCCTCCTCCTCATCCTCCTCTCCTCCTCCTAACTGTCTCATCACTGGATTATACTATTACATTTTCTGCCCTCCTGAAACAGGTTGATGAAAGCGTGTATCCTGAGGCGCTGCTAACTAGTATGTGAAGGGATCAAACGAGTGTGTTGTTGCCCAGAACCTTTCCGTGATTGGTCGGAACGCCAAAATCACATGCAAGATCGGCAGGGAAGGATCCGGTGTTCTGTGACATCAAAGATGTTTTGTTGTCATTTTATTCTACCTTTGTAATTTTAATTCACAAAAGAATCATTGCCCAAACACATGAAAATTTCAATGACGATTCCTCAGTTTTCATTGGGTGCTGCTGTTGGACTTTCTGTTCACAAAAGTTCACAATCTTTTTGCCTTATACTATTACATTTTCTTTCCTGAATTCACAGGGGAAACATTGCCCACAGAAAGTGGGTGAGAAAATTTCAATGAGATCCTCTTCATTCCCCATCTGTTCCGCCGGGTCTGGTGGGATTACCTCCTCCTCCGGGGATAAGTAAGTCTCATCAATGGATTATACTGTTACATTTAAGACATCAAGATCAGGTTGATGAAATTCTGTACCCTGAGGCGTGCGAAAATAGAATAATTGTTGTGAAGGGATCAAAGAAAATCCCAAGATCTTCCAGTAATTGGTCGGATTCTAAGATCACCAGCAAGAAGTCAAAGGTTGGAAGGATCCGTGCAGAGTCTGTGACATCAAAGCAAATGGAACGTTGTGTTCAAAAAAATAGAATAATTGTTTACTTTATCTCTCAGCAGAGAAATATCTTTTTCTTTTTAGCCCTAACTAGTGACATCTTCGGTTTGATCTGTTCCACAGCAATTAGAATAGAATACAAGATTAAAGGTTCTCTTTATGATCAATGAAGGAACTAGTAGTGAAAGGAGTGAAATCGTTGTTTTGTGAAGATCAGTTGGCAAAACCAAGTCAAGATTTAAACCAACCAAGCAGGCCCACATCAAGATCATCGTTCAATTTTGTTGATGGGTGCTAACTAGTCGATCTTAAATGGTGCTGTTTGTCTGAATTTAGAATAGATTCTCAAATTAAAGGAATCGTTTTCTTTTGGTGAAGGAAGAAATCAATTTAAAGTCCTCAGACCAATCCGCATTCTCATGTGAAGATTCACTGGATTGGTAGTTTTTTCTTTTGGTGAAGGGAGATGAAATCAATTTACCGTTGAAGGGATCAGCTGATTTAGCCATTCTCATTATTCAGATGTATCGTTTTCTTTAATGTGGCGGGGAAGGATCATGGACATCCAATCAGCTTTTTTGCCATTCTCATTATTAAAATAGAATAATTGTTTTCTTTTGATGAAGGGGAGAGAAATCAATTTACCGTGTCAAACCAATCAGCTAGATTTAGCCATTCTCATTATTCAGTGTATCGTTTTCTTTTTGGTGAAGGGAGAGAAATCAATTTACCGTGTCAAACCAATCAGCTAGATTTTACCTTTTGGTGAAGGGAGAAGAAATCAAACCAATCAGCTAGATTTAGCCATTCTCATTATTCAATGTATCGTTTTCTTTTGGTGAAGGGAGAGAAATCAATTTACCGTGTCAAACCAATCAGCTAGATTTAGCCATTCTCATTATTCAATGTATCGTTTTTCTTTTGGTGAAGGGAGAGAAATCAATTTACCGTGTCAAACCAATCAGCTAGATTTAGCCATTCTCATTATTCAATGTATCGTTTTCTTTTGGTGAAGGAGAGAAATCAATTTACCGTGTCAAACCAATCAGCTAGATTTAGCCATTCTCATTATTCAATGTATCGTTTTCTTTTGGTGAAGGGAGAGAAATCAATTTACCGTGTCAAACCAATCAGCTAGATTTAGCCATTCTCATTATTCAATGTATCGTTTTCTTTTGGTGAAGGGAGAGAAATCAATTTACCGGGTCAAACCAATCAGCTAGATTTAGCCATTCTCATTATTCAATGTATCGTTTCTTTTTGGTGAAGGGAGAGAAATCAATTTACCGTGTCAAACCAATCAGCTAGATTTAGCCATTCTCATTATTCAATGTATCGTTTTTTTTGGTGAAGGGAGAGAAATCAATTTATTGTGTCAAACCAATCAGCTAGATTTAGCCATTCTCATTATTCAATGTATCGTTTTCTTTTGGTGAAGGGAGAGAAATCAATTTAATGGGTCAAACCAATCAGCTAGATTTAGCCATTCTCATTATTCAATGTATCGTTTTCTTTTGGTGAAGGGAGAGAAATCAATTTACCGTGTCAAACCAATCAGCTAGATTTAGCCATTCTCATTATTCAATGTATCGTTTTCTTTTGGTGAAGGGAGAAATCAATTTACCGTGTCAAACCAATCAGCTAGATTTAGCCATTCTCATTATTCAATGTATCGTTTTCTTTTGGTGAAGGGAGAGAAATCAATTTTACCGTGTCAAACCAATCAGCTAGATTTAGCCATTCTCATTATTCAATGTATCGTTTTCTTTGGTGAAGGGAGAGAAATCAATTTACCGTGTCAAACCAATCAGCTAGATTTAGCCATTCTCATTATTCAATGTATCGTTTTCTTTTGGTGAAGGGAGAGAAATCAATTTACCGTGTCAAACCAATCAGCTAGATTTAGCCATTCTCATTATTCAATGTATCGTTTTTCTTTTGGTGAAGGGGAGAAATCAATTTACCGTGTCAAACCAATCAGCTAGATTTAGCCATTCTCATTATTCAATGTATCGTTTTCTTTTGGTGAAGGGAGAGAAATCAATTTACCGTGTCAAACCAATCAGCTAGATTTAGCCATTCTCATTATTCAATGTATCGTTTTCTTTGGTGAAGGGAGAGAAATCAATTTACCGTGTCAAACCAATCAGCTAGATTTAGCCATTCTCATTATTCAATGTATCGTTTCAATCTTTGGTGAAGGGAGAGAAATCAATTTACCGTGTCAAACCAATCAGCTAGATTTAGCCATTCTCATTATTCAGTGTATCGCTTTTGGTGAAGGGAGAGAAATCAATTTACCGTGTCAAACCAATCAGCTAGATTTAGCCATTCTCATTATTCAGTGTATCGTTTTCTTTTGGTGAAGGGAGAGAAATCAATTTACCGTGTCAAACCAATCAGCTAGATTTAGCCATTCTCATTATTCAATGTCAAGGTAAGTGGGTGGAGATGGTGGTCACGAGTTCAGAAGGTTGGCAATAGAAAGTTCTTTGGCCCAGTTATTTTCTCTCCACACCACTAATGGATGTTTTTTCTCATCCCGACCTCTAACTTTTTTTTGCATTAAACATTTCTGCATCTCCTTGCTTGTCGTTTCAGAGTGGAAAATACGCACAAAGGCTCACAGGCCATGTATCACGCCGATTTGAATCAACTTTACTGGAGCAACGAGGAGGCTAGCTTACCGTCACTTTCGTGCGGGAAAGTAACGGTCGTCTACGCTGTCAACATTGAGGAAAATCTGGACAACTTGTTCCTGTCTGGCAGAGATCGATTTTATTTCCACGATGCGTACAGCGCTGATTCGAGAACGTTTGAAGATCCGCCGTCCAGTGCCAAACTGATGGGAAGTCGGGCGAAGGTAGCCAGGAATTTTGTTTTTCATTTGACTAGATATTTCTTACTACAATAGTTGCCGCCCTAAATTCCCGGGGTTTGGGAAGCAGAGACAATGGATATTAAGGTAACCTGGGCATTTAATGGAACATCGGTCAGGGCAAACAAATTGGGGGTGATCATTGAGTATGGTTCGGAAATTCAACCTCAGTTTTACATGTAAATTGAATGCGAGTATTAGGAGAAATAGGGACACCTGGAAATCATAAAGTCTTTAGGTGGTGAGCAAGTGGGGTTGACCATTGCTCACCCAAAAAATCCCTGAGGCACAACGGATACAACAGCCAATTTGAAACAGGGAGCAATGATACTGTTCACAGCTCCCCTGTCCCCCAATTCGATTAGATGCGTGCCTGGTCAATTAAAATGCCAGGT
>JAXRKP010002190.1:55000-57500 GCA_037039925.1 Doris montereyensis | reverse complement strand
CGTGCAGTGCTGTTTTGATGTTCATTCATCAACTTCACTTGGCAAAGGCGTGTCTCGAGACAGGTAGACATATTGTTTTTAGCATTTCAATCAATGAACGAACCAATCCACTTTACAGATTGGATAGACACAAAAAAAAAAAAAACCAAAAAAAACAAAAAAACGAAAAAAAAAAAATCAATCGCGTTAGCACATGGTTTGGACTAACAACCAGTAGCTAGCTAATCGTCCCGTTGCCAATACAGGGGAATAATCCAGAGACATCTCGGATTCAACGAGACCTCGGGTTTAACGAGAACTCCCTCGAAACTACCTCGGGTTCAACGAGGTCGTCAGAACCATCCGTCCTGACGACCTCGTTGAATCCGAAGTAGTTTACTGTATCTCAGAACGACATACTAAGCTGCAAGGCACAGTTGAGGAGGATGCAACGTGGGAGGCAACAGTCAAAAGAGCTGTTTCGATAACACCAAAGGCTGGACAGAGCTGACCTTCCCAGACATTAATTCATCGACTGACGCAAACAGAACCGTCCGGCAGAGCATGTCGGCTTCTTGTAACCTCAGGTTCCCCAGACGACTGACACAATCATGGAACTGAAGTATGAGGTTTAAGGTACTAATGCTGTTAAGAGAGAATATTATAGTCTTCCAGAAATCGTAAATATCGTATTGAATTGAATCCACTGACGAAGTGTACACATAGTATGCCAACTGCTACCAATAAATACTATGTTGAGGCTAGTAGATAGACAAACGGACAGGCAGTTGTATGTAAATGATTAACAAAGATTTAACCATGTCATTTACTGTTAGTTGTTTCTATGATCATCCGAGTTCACCAAACGGGTTGACTTGCAAGACTTAGGTAGAATTTCCCAAACTGTCATCTATAACTGTCAAGAGATAGTATTCAATGAGTAACTCCCCTACCCCCCCCCCCCCAAACCCCAAAACAAAAAAAAACAAAAACAAAACAAAAAAACAAAAACAAAAACAAAAACAAAACAAAACAAAAAAAAACAAAACAAAACAACAAATGACAACAACAACAAAACAAACAACCCAAAGCACCCCGAAAGACAAAGAAAAACTTCAATCAATACAAAACAAACCAACGACAAAAACCCATACAAACAACCCAACAGAAACGAATACAAATTACCTTCAATTTTTCAATTTTTCATTAATTTTCTCATAACACTAGATGTTACGTCTACATAGGTATTTGAACCTACTGGTATCCGAGAGCCCATATCATGGCCAATCAAAACTAAAGGATTACATGTCCACGTTAGAATTCGAATTTGAAGACATCATACATGTACTTGCAACTGGCAAGGTGAGTATTGATCCTCATGACCAGATTCGACCCTATGAACTAACTATTGTATAAATCCATATTTATGCTTTCACATTTAGTCTAGCAGGTCAATTCTTGTTGCAGCTCATTAGGCACTAATTTGTCTTGGTGTTTTTTGTTCGTTTCTTGGGTTGTTTTTTATTATACCTTATTTGTTTCTTTTGGGGGGGGGGGGTTGGTGGTTGTTTTTTTATTTTATTTATTTTTTATTTTTCGTCGGGATTTGTTACAAAGTTTTGGTCGGCCCACTGAAGTTTAGATCTTCTTTTCCTTTGCTTAGAGATTAACTATATTATCTTCGGGATAGTTGTGTGAAATCCCAACATACCCACCTCTGTCTTTTACCTGTCCGTCTGTTTGTTTGCTTAGGGTATACTAATCTCCAACCAGTGGACATGAGATGCTACAGAAGACTCCAAAGCATCACATACCTGGACTTCGTCACCAACGAACAAATAACCAGAACAATAAAACAAAACACAGACCACCACGAAGACTTCTTCACTACTATCAATAAGAGAAAACTGAAATAGTATGGCCATATCACAAGAGGTGTTGGCCTTTCTATTACGATTCGGCAGGGAACAGTCCAAGGCAGTAGAAAAAGTGACAGACGGAGGAAGAAATGGGCTGACAGCATCACCGATGGTACTCGGAAGACATTTGCTAAAACCCAGGCCCTGGCACAGGGTCGCCATGGTTAGAAGATGATAGCGCAACGCCTCCACGACCATTCAAATGACCAGTGAGCAGTGAGTGATATGTGGCCTCTGTAAGATTTGTTGTATGGGTTTTTAGGGCTGCAATTGCCAATTTCTCCTTCTTTTTCACAAATTTCTTCCCTCCTCTCTACACCTCTTTCTCGCCCCACCCCTCTCTGTCCCCATCCATTTTTACCCTTCTTTTCCTCTCTTTATCTTTATGTCCCTCTCTTTTCTATCCATTTCTTTCTCTTTCTTCCTCTCCTCTCTCTCTCTATCTTCTCTCTTCTCTCTCTCTCTCTCTCTCTCTCCTCTCCTCCTCCTCCTCTCTCTCTCTCTCTCTCTCTCTCTCTCTCTCTCTCTCTCTCTCTCCTCTCTCTCTCTCTCTCTCTCTCTCTCTCTCTCTCTCTCTCTCTCTCTCTCTCTCTCTCCTTCTT
>JAXRKP010002190.1:17500-47500 GCA_037039925.1 Doris montereyensis | reverse complement strand
GCTCTATATCTGTAATCTTAGAATCTACATCTAGATCTAGCTCTATAATCTTAGAATTTAGATCTAGATAGATCTAGAGTTCTAGATCTAGTTATAAATGTTAGATATAATTCTACATTTAAAATCATTTCATGCACATTATGTTTTATTCTTTAATCTTTATCCAGAACCATTACTCATTACTTTGCCTATTTTGTAAAATGTATGCTGTTATTCAGATCTAATCTAGAGCTAAATTTTTGTTATTAATATTAATAGATCTATCTAGATCTAGATCTAGATCTAGATCTAGATCTAGATTTTACTAGACTTCAAATTCCAGTAAAAATTGCATTTAGGCTAAAGGTTTTTAAATCAATTGACATACTTTATCCCATAGCTCTAGATCTGTTTGAATTTAAACTTAATTAAAGCCTTATTCATGTGAACCTCTAGACTTAGTCGGTAAGCCTAATTGGACAGGAGGGAAAATTTACTTTAGAGGTTGTTGTCCTTTCTCATATTGATGGTCTGAAAGATTTAATAGATCTATCTAAAAATCTCTTTATCAATGTATTAAATTAATTTCTATCAGCTGCAATTTTCAGTTCTTTTTGTCAGCCTGATTCAGGGAAATTCTGTGACATGAAGAACAAACCAGAGGAAACTATTTCAAGCACTTGCTCAGATCATAGAAGTGATGAACTGTTTGAGGCTTTCACTCAGACTGATGCATTTACTGTATGTAAAGTACCTGCCCCTCCAAATAAGGTAGGATAAACTGCATGCTATGATGAGTGTCACTTGATTATTGTGTTTCAACATTTTCTCTAGATTTGCTCTACAGTGTATTCATCAAGTCAATTTTTTGTGCAACCATCAAAATGTCTCTCAAGGATTAAGAATCATATTGATTGATTTCATCACAGAGTAAGCACATGCATCAGGTAGAGGAGTAAATAGCTTTCATTAAATTATGAATTCAAGTTTTTCTCCATTGTCATTTTAGGAAAATGCAGGTTCAAGTGTTCCTATAAATGAAATATATGGCATGGATCAATCTGTTAAGAGAAAACGACAGCGGATCAAAACACCAAAATCTGTAATGAAACTGATGGAAAAGATAGAAAGTGAAAGGTAAGTTTTGTCAAGAGATTATTGAAGGAAAGTATAAGTTAACTAACTCATTAAAATCTCAGAAGCAGTCTTTAACTTTATCTAAGGCATGTCACAAAATGAAGCTCTAATTTATTGTCTGGTCTACTGTAAATTTCTTGTTTGTGGCCTACTTATCTAGTCTTCCACAATCAGATTTGATACTGTTAGCTCCACTTAATTTTTTATTTTCTTTCGTCTTAACTAGAATCTATGTCTTATATTTGTCTTCTCAAATTACCATAATTGTTTGTTTCTTGTGATAACTTCCCTTTCTGAAATACATAATTTCCCCCGCAATTTCTATTGATCTATATATGCATACATATTTGCTTAAAAATCTACTTAAGATTTTAATATTAATGCCATTACTATGTCCTCATCTTAGCATGTTTATATGTGTTTGTTATTTTTTTTTGTTATGACGTGTGAACGAAAACAGTAAAATATCTATTGAATTGAATTAAATTTAAGTAGACATTAAAAGATTCAACTTAAACCCACCAGAATTATCAGCGTAAAATATGACACTGGCTTCCTATTGAGAACAGAATAATTTCAAACTGGCTTGTTTCATTTTTTAAAAATGTTATGTATTCATCATAGCCATGCTCAAGATGATCCCAAATGTCTCGTCAGTGTTCATTGGTGATCAAGAGTTTTAATATTCATTATCATTGAAAGATACTATGTCAATGAAAATGTTTAGCCAGAGCTTTCATTATGTAACCTCCATGCTTTAACATCTTCTAGTATGCAACGCTGGAAAAGTCAAAAGTTAAAATTCGTTTGAAACCTGTTAGGTATTTTGTAAAGTGTCTTTGCTGTCTTTCTTTCTTTCTTTATCAGTTCCCATTCTACCTTCGGTGTATGTTCAGATGTCCGAGATGATCTTTCTCCAGGATGCCCTGTCCTGGCATTTTCTGTTTCCTTCCAAAAAAGTTAAATTTCTATGCCTTGTGGTTTTGGGAAGGACATTTTTGCCGAAAATAGGACAAATCTAGTTTATGATACTAGTGGATAGAGTAGTTCATTCCCTGTCACAATGATATAAAATAAAAAGCTCAGTATCAATTTTTTCAATTTAGACGGATTTTTTTAGAAATGATACAGGCCTCACAGCTATTATGCAATAAAAGCCAGAAATGAGTAAAAATGCTGGTGCACTTGAAACAGTGTTAATAAGAAGTAGTTGAGAGCCTATCAAGGTTTTATGATGTTTCAAAATATTGTCCTACTTTTCTTAGATTCATGGGAGAAAAATAGATTCAAATAACAGAAAATAAGAGAAAATAAGATTTTCTCAAAATTTCAAATGCTTTTTTTTTACGTTTTTGAGAAAAATTTTTTTTTGTATATTTGATTGTTCTCATATACTATTTTCAAAATTCATAAAAACAAAACTTAGTAATGAAACAAAAATCTGATCTGATCACATTTAGATATTTTATCAAATAAGGTGTGTGTCAAGTTTGCAAGAACTTTGTAGAAAAATGACAAAGCCTATCGATATTGAACGGTAAAATTTGGGGACAAAATCCAAGATGGCCACCGTTTCCATGGCAACCGGAAGTGTCAGAAAAAAACAAGGACATATTTCAACTCAGTACACCATGATTTGGCTGTCTTCTTTCATTATTTCTCTTTTAACATTCTTAATTTGTCGTATTGGACATGCTTTGGTCTTTCTCATGCTCTTCATTGCCCCCAGAACAGCTTTTGATTTCCTTGATAGCTTTCTTGAAGTCTTTGTTTGAACTCTTCCCATTGTTCCTACTTTGCTTTCCTCACATCCTCTTTTGGCAATAGTTCTTTTACTCACGTAATCTATCCTATCCTCTGGTCTCTTTGTTTGCAAGTATTTCTTCCAGGCATCCTTCTTTTCTTTTGATCTTAGTCTTGCCATTCTCATTCCACCATGCTGTTCTTTTCCTATCTCCTTTAATTTGTTTCCTACCACAGATCTCTTCAGTACAACTGAGGAGTGCTTCTTTATACTTTTGCCACTTTTTCTTCCTAGATTGGTATACCTGTTTTACTACTGGTTTATTTAGTTAATCTATTTTGAGTTTAGTAGCTTTCTTCTCTTTCCTTTTTGTTTGTTTTCTTCGGTCAGTAATCTCATTTTGGCAATCACTAGGTGATGATCACTAAATATTTCTGCCTCTGTTTGCTCTTGCATCCAATGTACTGTAAAAAGGGAGCTGTTAACTATTATATAGTCTATCATTGACCTTTCACATCTGTCTTTATTTAGTCTCATATGTTTGTGGATATCTTTATGAGGAAAAAAGGTGTTGGCTATTTTCATGTTATTCTTTGGGCAAAAATCTATGAGTCTCTCCATTTGAAGAAGTTGTCTCTCCTTCTTTACTTATTACTTCTCCTGATGTTTCTACATTGTTGCTTACTCTAGCATTTAAATCTCCTAAAAGCATTAGTTCCTGTTTGGGTTTAAGATTCTCTACAACTAATTATAAATCGTTTTCGAAGATATCTTTTTCTTCTTTAGTGGCGTCCTAATACAAAAAAGGCATGAAAAGCTACTAGAAAGTTGGAAATTTATAAGCCCACGGTTATTAGAAGTAGATATTAAACCAAAAGGAAGAGAAATTAAATTATTAATAACTTATGGACCAAACGAAGTTGTCAGCTTTGTTTATTTCATCTTATATCAGTTTTGGGCAAAAACAGGAATCATATGCCATATGCTATACAGATGAGTATTGGTACCTTTAAAAATATTACTCGTTGTCTTCTCATTTTTCTTTCTTTTTTTTTCTAATTTTTTAAGATTGAGGCATCATACTCTGAACAGACAGCTGCATTTGATATGTGAAAAGGTACCAGGATTTGTGGTTGAGGGAAAAGAAACAAAGGTAAAGCTATTTTTAAGCAAGTTTTGAGAACATTTCTTATATGTAAATCTACTTTTGTCTCAAGTAAGTCTTTAGTAATTATACTTTTTAAGGTTGTTTGAAATTGTGATGTATTTGATGATGTATGGCTTTGAAAAATTATAGAAATATGAAAAAAATGTGTTGTATATGTTCGTGTTTTTTTCCCAATCTTCTGAATAAACATTTTTAAAACTTAAAAAACAAGAAAAAAGGAAGGAATTTGTGAAAGTTGTTTCCCTTTTATATTGCTTCACATAGTAACGTTGATGGCAACTAAAAGAGGTTGGGGTGTTTTACTGATGATTCTTCAAGCTCTATCTATTGGATGGAGAATTCTTTAATGATTCAAATCTTTGTCCTACAGGTTGTCATGATGCAGAGAATTATCAGCTACATAGCCTACTTGGAAAATACTATGAAAATCATTTGTACTAAGCTCGATATGACATGTGATTCACTTTGTTTCCTCACAAACCAAATTAGGCAAATGAGATGGTCCGGTAAGCAGAGAATATTGGTGTCAAAATCAATATGGAATTCATGTTTGATTTCTCTTACGGATTTAATGGATTTTAATCTTAATAAGGAATTGTTAATAGAAGATAGGAAAATTGTTGTTTAAGGAAGGGTTTTCTTGTGAACTAGTACTAGTATGTTTACATAGTGAAGAATTATGTCTATATAGAGAGAATAACAAAGCAGTAATTTGCACCTAAGACAGTGTGTGGTATGTGAAATTGAGTTGCTTTTCAAATTTTATGTTTTACAACGATGATGAACATAATCATCCAAACCAATTGTCATCAATTACCATACTCTCTTTGAAAATGAGAAACTGTTCAATTTTATGAGGAACGTTTTTAAATAATAATAAAATTGCTACTGAAACTAGTGAAACATCTACAACTTAAAAAAGAAGTAGGCTGTTTAAAAAGACAAGTGTGCTAATATGCTAAACTTATCACAACAAGCCTTCATATAATATTTATTATACTCTAGAATATGAAACAATGGCTATAGAAAATATATGATGTATCTCTGTATGTAGAGAAACCTGACCTTGTTATGCCACTATTGGCTGATATGATAATTATAGACAGTATTGGGAGATGTGAAAGCCAGGCCTAGAGTCCCCTAGAGCTTTAAAGATAAAGATAGATTTATACTTTATATCTAGACATAAGTACAGGCTTACCGACTGTACATCATTTATCCTCTAGCAGGCCATTTCATTCATAGTTATTTTTAACTCCCTAGAAAGCATGCAGTACATCAGCATGTTAGGGCGCTTCATATTAACACTCTGACAAGGTCTTTCTTTACATATCGCTGGTTACTCTTGGTACCTGAGTCAAGTGAGGAAGCAGAGTAAAGTTCCTTGCCTAAGAGTACAAGGTGTGGAAGAATTACCAGTGTCATCGTGATTACAAGCTTACAACACTACGGTTTCGATATAACGCTTCTAAAGCTTGACCTTATTCTTATCTTGTACTGTCAGTGAATCATGCGTGCATGCCTCGACCTGCTTGGAATTCCCAAGAAATTTTTTGTATCCTATATTTCACAAGAAAATAATGTACAAGCTGTTACAAACTTTTAATTTCATAAAGTTTGATCAACACAACATGGCTTTAAAAAAAATGTTGACTATACCCTTTTTGACATATATACAAGAAATACAAATAAGTGTCACTTGACACTGGACAGAAATACTATATGTTGGAAAGATAGAATATAAATGATAACTACAGCAACAACCTGGGAGTAAACACCTGTGACTAACTAGCTTCCTGTCCAGGAGATGAATTTTAGAAGGCCAACCTTTTCCAACCTTTTCTGCTGCATGCTATAAAAACCAGGATAGCCTCTGGCTCTTTGGGCTGTAAAGGCCTTTTATTTATTTGACTTTACTATACTGCGTTGGGTTCAGCATTTGCAATTTGTAGGTTTTTATTGCCAAAGAGCACTTTACTGGCTGAAAATTCAAAAACACATTTAAAGTATTTAAAAAAAAAAGTTATTGACTTGTTTCCATTGTTTACTTCTTACTTGAAGAGAACAACACGCACAAGTAGATGACCTCTAACTGCAATGTCAAATTCACTGCTTGGAACCTCTTCATACCTTTAAGTGTCCATTAGGAATCTTGACATGGACTGTGTTCATTTTCATTTACTCTCGTGTTTAAAAATAAAACCTTGATTTTACCAGTACATCTCACAATCATGAAATTTGAATTAAAGATTGTTTTTGTTTGCTTGTTGTTGGCTATACTTAATCATGCTGCTGTTTGTTTTGTTTTTCTTCAAAACAGATACTGAAAGAAAAGAATGTTTCTCTCTGATCTCAGAAGACAGTCTAAGTGTAAGGATTGGTACCGTGGTTCTATGTTATTAATGGTGTCAGTGGCTGAGGGGTTAGGCTGCTGGACTTGGGATCATGGGATACTGGTTTGAATCCTAGCAAAGCTAGGGTCCAAAGTTGTGTTTCATGAGAAAGGCACCTAACACACATTTTCCTCACTCGACCCAGATGCCTATGGGTACAAGCACTAGCTTAGGAACAGAAACCTGCATTGACCAAGTGCCCTGTCCAGGAGGTGATATCTAATCACCTGTTCCGCTTCATGCTTCATATTGGACTTAAGGAACTTTGCTTACTCAGACTTACTGTTTAGTTAGTTTCATTATGCGCAAAGTAGAGAATATTGTACTTGATTACTTTTGATCATACTTGGGTGAAATTTGTTTCCAAATAAGAACGTTCACATGATTTTTCTAAGAGAAATATTTTTCACTATAAAATATGACATAATATTTTGTGTGTATTTTCTCTTTGTTTTGTCTTAAACATTCAATGACAATCATTTGCCATCCAGGGCTAAATAACGTATTTATCAGGTTTTATATTCTCAAAACTGGGAATGATAATTGAACACATTTTGCACATATTTCAAGACAAGAGAGTCTATGTTATTCATTCTTTACCATGACATTCTTAACAATATTTCTCTTTTAACTTTGTTATGTTAAGTCCTACTTCTTTCCTGTTCCTCTTTCACTATCTCTCATCTTACCGTTTCCTGTTAATTCACTGTGAGAGTACCGCATGTGATGGACCTGGTAGATTTCAAGCAATCAAACATATTGAGTTTCATTCAATGTTCTTCTTGTAATATTGTGACACCTGCATGTTACTGAAACCAGAAAATACTTGCATTGCATTTTTTTAAGAGCTTTGTGGTATAAAGAAAGACAACATGCAGTATGATGTGATTTATTTTCATGTAATACAGAGAGAAAGTGGAGTGAGCACTTTGTCAATGTCAAGATTGCTGAAGCTTTCCTCACCGACCATAGATTCCACCACTGACCCAGCTAGTAAAGACAGCAGAGATTCAATTATCAACAAC
Organism: Doris montereyensis; assembly: GCA_037039925.1. Lineage (NCBI taxonomy): Eukaryota > Metazoa > Mollusca > Gastropoda > Nudibranchia > Dorididae > Doris > Doris montereyensis. The sequence goes on along the minus strand of JAXRKP010002190.1, from coordinate 40,054 downwards.
AACTCAAAGGAAGTATATCAAGAAGAAGAAATTCGAGAAGATGTTATCACTATTTCAGACGATGAAAATAGTGCTCTAATGAAAAGGACTGACACTGAATGGTTAATGAACGTTGATGAGGATGATGCTGTAATTGATCCTGAAAATCGTAAGAAGGAGAAATATAATGCCGATAAACACACGTCCTTCAAATATTTATATAACCATTTTTGTCTCCCTACTAGTTTGGACTTTTGAGCTAATTGAAATAGATATTTTTTATAAATAAATCTGCTGAAGAGATAGTAAGATATAATTATATTTTTTAAATGGCTTATTCCTCTTATATTTCATAATGAATGTTTTTTAAATTGCATGTTACCTTTTTGCCAAAGCATTATTTCTTATCTTCATCATATTTACAGTGGCAGCAGAATGGGGGAATTACTAAGCGTAATTCAAAAATTTAATATTTTCCGTTACTTTGTTTTGTAAAACAATACATATACATTCAAGAAGACCAGACTTTCCTAAGCACTAAAAAGTTTCATTTGATTATCGGAAGAAAGATGAAAATTGCGGAGAACCTCATGCATTAGACAGTTTAAGATCATAATAACAATTTACAATGAAAAGTATTTGAAAACTCAACTGAAGAAACATTCTTGTGAGTTTGAGAAAATCAAAAGGAGAATGGACAACATAAGATACAAAGAAAATTTAATTAGCTTGTATATAATGTTTATTAAATTCATAGATAAAGAGGAATACACGGTTGTTAAGTCCATTAAAACCTTGCAATTAATGAATTTTTACTCTCTTTGTAGCAAATTTTGACCCCTTGTTGGAAGAGGCAGCCGATGATCACGTTGTCTTTGAAGTACCCAGCTCTTTGTTTGAAGTTAGTGGATTCCATTGATTGAATAATGACAAGTTTCTTTGTTGGGTACTCAACAAATCATGCCAAATTTCTTTGTTGGGTACTCAACAAATCATGCCAAGTTTCTTTGTTGGGTACTCAACTCAAATCATGACAAGTTTCTCTGTTGTGTACTCAACTCAAATCATGCCAAGTTTCTTTGTTGGGTACTCAACTCAAATCATGCCAAGTTTCTTTGTTGTGTACTCAACTCAAATCATGCCAAGTTTCTTTGTTGGGTACTCAACTCAAATCATGCCAAGTTTCTTTGTTGGGTACTCAACTCAAATCATGCCAAGTTTCTTTGTTGGGTACTCAACTCAAATCATGTCAAGTGAAAGTATTGTCCGTTACAAATGTATTCATTTATTCGTAAAAACAAACCCCCAAAAAAAAGGTATCATTTACAAGTTTGACTAACATTTTGAAGATTTCACATGAAAATCGATATAACATTTTAAAATGTTAGGCACATATAAAATAATTTTGATAAATGTACTATTTTCTGTTTGATGTATATATTGAATTCAGTTAAACAGATTGATAGCTCACATTCTGTGCTTTTCTTTAGGTGGGCTTGATGGAAACTGGAGAAGTGAAATGGCTTGGAAGTCCAGACAAATTCTCCTTTTATGGTCCTCCAAAAGTAAATTATTTACCTGTCATAATCTTTGAGAATATGATTGTTAGACCATTATCCATTATCATAGATTATCACCATTAGAAGTTCTTTAAAGTGTTAAAAATGACACTGATTTATAAATTAAAACAAAAGAAATCTTCTATGTATTTATCCATATCTATATCTATATTTATTTATCAAAATATTTCTACAATTACAAAATAAGGAATGAAAGCTAAGAGGGAAAAAGAAGAAAACAAAACTGGCAAATGATTTGAAAGTTGTAAGACAGTGATGATTTTGTGTCAACTTCTTTTTATTGCTTGAGAAAGAAAGTTTTATTTTGCGTGTATTGCCTTCATTGTTTTTGTTGTTGTATTTCTCCTTTACATAATTTAGACAGGAAAAGGTGATCTGAACTTTGGCATAAAATTTGACCCTCAACTTCTTGATGAAACCGGAAACGAATTTTCTCACACCGACATTGTTTCTCCGGACCAAGTTCTGCCACAAATCTCAATTAAACAAGAGATTATGGAAGATTTCAATGAACATCAGACTGATGGCTTCGAAAGTATCAAAGACTATATCAAAAGAGACTTTATCGAGGATGATGAGAATGACAAATCAAGTTGTCCCTCAATCTTTTAATCGCCGCAAACAGTCTACTCCAAAGAAATGCTCTCATCAAGACTTCAAATTGAGTGAGTTTCCGATCGAGTTTGGATTTTGTATGCAAAGAGAGTGACCCTGTCATTTGTTCCCTTAGTACAGGTAAGCTGGCTTATAGTCTTGACAAATTTTTTGGAATTGTCAGTTTCTAAACATGCCTCTTAATGATGGAGAAAAGAAGATTAAAATTTTGTCACCTGTTAGCGGGGCTCGAACCCACTAGGTGTTGGTTGAGAAGCCAACACCTTGCCTCTGGACAACTGAGTCCCCTTGAAAGATATACAAGCAGTGGTGTCCAATTTGAGATTTGTTTTATTTTATTGAGGGGGTTGGGTAGCAATCTGATCTTTTTAAATTCTATTAAAGGTTGGATATTTCAATTTTCTATTCATTTGGATTTTGGGAACCCAATATTTTCTTTTGAAATCTGAAATATATTCAAAACTATGTAATATATCTTTTTCATTGATCTTCAGTTTTTCGTGGTTTTGTTTCAATTTTCTTTTTTTTTCCAGTAGATGATTATCCGTTTAATAACCACTAAAGTGTAAATATTTTATGTTGCTGTGTACATCGTTGTCATTTAAGGGGATTGTTTCGTTATGAGACACATAATGCTTCATGAGGGTGAAATGACAGTAATAAAATTGAGGAGCCAATTCAAGGACTGACACAGGGCCGCTCTTCTTGAGTACCAGAATCTAACTGACTAAATGGCTTTACATTTGACTGACATGCACAAAGAGAAGACAAATGAGAGCACTATTCAACATTGCTGAACACTACTCAGCCAAGAGAAATGAAAAAATAAACAATGCAACAGGGACTATACAAAAAACTCTAGATAACGTAAAGTAAACTTAGTTTATTGTATAATGGTGTTTGTAAATGCACAAGGGATAGTTAGTTAGTTAGATAGTTAAATTGAATTTACCCCGTTCACCGTTTATGGTGATCTGAGGATGAATTAAGAGGAAACAGCAAGATAAAAGTGAGAGATAAGTGCAAGAGTGATAGGGAAGAAGTAAGACCTACCAGTGGCACTTGGCAACGGCCTGCATGCATAAGAGAGTAAAGAAAGAGCAGCAAAAAAGCATGATGGGGACACAAACAATCAAGCTTCCACCTCTTTTTACACAAAAATGGCATGCATTCAAAGAAAACAGCATGAACCACCTTTGGCATTGACTCTTATGTACATCCCACCCTTTGCTCCCATCTTATTCTGTTCTTTTGCTTACGTTAGCATTTGACTGTTGATTTTCATTCCCATACAGTTAATTAGTCACTCTTTAAAGAACAAAGAGAGGAAGAAGAAGAGGACTAAGAAGAAAAAGTCTAGTGTCCAATAACCAATTTTATTTATTTTGCACAGGGGCTAACAACACTTTAAAAACATGGATTTAATTGGTCAAAGATTGATTCCAATATTCATAAGGAGAAAAAATGGCGATGGTGGACAGTGGCAGACGTGATAAATTGACTTGTGAAAACTAAACGTAATAACTTAGACAGCCATCCCTTTAATAAAAAGGACTTGATGCCTCATGATAGGATAAACTGTTTGTCATTCAATAGTGAGAGAGAGACCCGTGGGGGTGGATATTGTATCACAATGTGGCTTGACGCAATAGGACGGTTGGTCATACAATAAGCATTGCCTTAGCCGGGATAGGCTATTTAACAATTCTGTTGTTTAAGTTTAAGGATAAAGAAGGCAAATTTTGGTATACATTTTTTATACATAATTATGGTCCTGCTGATTCCAAAACCGCAAAACCAACGATGTTACTACTTAGTGTTTTTGGCAACAGGTCGGTTCATCATACAGCAAAACGAAGTGTATGCCATTGTCTTTCTTGTCCTCATTTCACAGATATTTTTTGAAGTGATCCCTTTGGTTGCTTTTAAAAACATGTCCTTTGAACATTTTTGTTTCTGTCCCTGAACATTCCAATGAGTCTTTTGATGTAGTTTTCTTCTTTTAAACATTCATCATTTATTTTCGTCATTATCCATTGAAGGCTTATTTTAACTTTATTTTGGGTAAAATCTGATTTTCATTGCTTCTATTTGGCATTGTGCTGTCTGCATTTGCAGGAAATCCTTTTAGTTTTACAAGTGTTTGATTAACTAAGAATGTAATCAATAATATTCTTCATTGTCCTCAGGTAACAAAATGATGAGCAGTGCCATGGAAGTAGAATCACCCAATCCAACAGAGAGTCATGATCAAGAATGCAAATTCAAGTGAGGAATTTCAAGGTTTTAATTCTTCCATACAATATATTTATGAACATCTGCATATTGTTTAGCTTGTGTAAACTGTTTTATTTACATTATTTCTTATATTTTATTATTAAACAGCAGTTTTTAAATTGGAAATCAACCTGTAATTAAAAGGGGCTGCCCAGTGTAATTCTACTCTTTATGTCTCGTGTGGGAAAAGTGCCCGGGTAAAATGACAATTTACTTTCTTCACTACCCGTTTCTGAAACTGGCCACATGCTCTAAAGGGGCTGAAGGCACTAAGTGTTAAAGGGGTAGACATTAAAACTACCCACCCTTATAAAGTTCATATGAATATTCCAATTTGCAGGTTGGGATTGAGGGGGAATGATATATAAATCATGCTCTAAAAATTAGGAATAGCAAATTGCATGCAAAGTTTTCAGCTATTTTTTTCTTTTTCTAACTATTGTAACTTTATCAGTGTTTCACAAGAGTTGGCTCGTGTCAGAGAAAAAGTCTTATTTGCCGCAAGACACGAGTCAGCCTGTAAACAAGATCTCCGTCGATCATCCTGGCTTAATGGCTTTATGATGTACAGTTGTGTTCACCGTAAGCGCTTCATAAGGTGAAATGAGTATTCAGATTTTGTTTTTTGATATTAATCTGTTGCGCCTACTTATTTTACCTTTCATTATTTTACACATCTTTCATCTGGCTTTTTCCTCTCAATCCATACTGACTCACTGCATTTGGTGGACAGGGTGAAATTAAATGAAACCAAACTATTGTCTATGAAAGTATTGAAAAGGTTTAAGGGGAGGAGCGGGTTCTGAGAAAGCCATTTTTGCCCCAAAGTGGGACAAATCTAGTTTATTGAATGTAGCAGTACATTCCCCTTCACAATGATACTATTAAAGAAGCTAAGTATCGATTCTTTGAATTTATACACATTTGTTAGAAACAACACAACCATTGTACAATAGTTTGGTTTAATTTGATTCTACCCCATCCATCAAATGGCAACAGTTGAATAAAAATGTTTTTTTTTTGCTCCTTCTAATTTCCGCACCCAGAATTCATATAGGAAGGTCATAGTTCTCTTGCTTCATCACTTTTCAAAATGACCTTCAGAACCTGTTCCTCCCCTTAACATCATATGTGATCTAATTTCTTTCTTTACTGACATTCAAAGATTTTTATGAGAGTTAAATATTTCACCAACCATTCTTCTTGTATGTTAAATCATTTTAGAATTCTGTGGTGTTTAAATTTCACTCTGAGATTCAACCCTTCTAACATAGACATGGATATATGATTATCGTCAGTGTCATGCACAAATCTGTGTTTACGTTTGCCTTGAAGATAGATCTCTCTCCCCTCACTCCTTTGCTCTCTCTCTCTCTCTTTCTCCCTCTTCTCTTTCTCCTCTCTGTCTATGTCTCTCTCTGTTTCTCTCTCTCCTCTCTTTCATACCCACATTCTGTTACCCTATTTCTTCTTCTTCTTCATCTTCTTTTTCACCTTCTTATCTCTTTCTCTCTCTGTCTGCCTCTCTCCCTCCCCCTCTTTCTGTGCCCGACACTGTCACTACACTGTCAGTTTCTAAGCCACAGTTTGTATCTGGCTGTCCTTGTATATCTGTCTATCTCTTTATCTATCTCCATTTGTCTCTTTCTCTCAATCTGTCTCTCGCTTTCTCTATCTCTCTATATCTAGAATCCCTAGGTCAGGGTTAGGCATTTCAAGCAGACATCCCAACCTCGACCGTCAAATAGTAACATGTGTCATGGCTGTTCTGTCATGACAAGATTTTCGATGCTGCACATAGCACACTTCGTTTTTCATGATTTTTACCAATTTCGTGATTTTTCTCAAGCCTGATTTTTTTGTGGACGTTGGCATCTTCTTACAATTTATGAAATAAATGAAAACATTGAAATTTTGCACATGGCATGTTTGTGCATGATACAGACGTTATGATTTTTATTTTCATCCCTGTTCTTGTGATGTGATTGATAGAAAGATGTCTTATGAGGGCCTTATGTGTTTTAGGTATTCTTTAGTGTTATATGTATCTAAATTGATAATTTATTATTTCAACTCTTCTTTCATTTACATCAAAAGGAAATAGCATATTAAATTTTTCCCACTGAACGACTTAAAAAAAAAAAATCATTGCAAAACTCTCTGTTTAAAGAAACGAATCTATAAATTGTCTAAGATTTGTAGAAAGGCAATTTTTCTGTTTTCAGAGAAAATCCAGGTATTCATACTGCTCAGATCAGTAAGCTGGTTGGCCAGACATGGAGAGAAATGACAGCAGAAGATAAAATCCCATACAGGTAATGTTATGAATAAGCTAATTTTCAAGTCCCGTTATTTGTCTATGTAACGTATATAAAATTGCGCTTCTTATATTCACGTCCTTTTCCTTTCCAACCCAACTTCTTCAATCTCTTTCACTTAGACTTACATGGCTATTATTGAGTCAGCATTGTGACAAACACACACTCTGACTCTGACATACTTCCACATCATAAGGCAAGAGCTTTCTCCATATCATCTGACTCTGAATCACACTCCACCAAGCATCACGTTTTATTGCACTTTTTGTTCTGGCAACCCATCACATCTGATAGTTACTCTTGTCAGTGCTTTTTGTTACATTAAAATGAACACCTTCTGTGCTTTCGTTCTTATAATTCAACAATTCCTCAAATCCATGACTAAACCACAAAAAGCTGCTCCTAGAACCCTCTACTCTTGTTTGTGTCAATTTGCTATATAACTATAAGCGGTTACTTGTCCAGAAAAGGGTGAAATAGCGCTCTTGATACTTGAAGGAAGTCATTTTTTAGGTTGGTATGAGACGATACATTATAAGGCTATGGATGAACCTTTAGTATTATTTGTATTCTGATGTGGTAACTATGAAGTGAAAACCAGGGAGATAAATGAGAAAGTTTTGCCAAATTTCACTTTGAATTTTAATATTAGTTTTGTATTTAATTGACATCGTGCTCTTTCAACAGAGAAAAGGCCAGACTTTGTTCCCATGAACTGCAGAGCATTCTTGACGAGAAAAAACATAGTGTAAGACACCTTGGCAAGAGAAAAAGAAGTGGAGGCTCTCTTGATTCTTTCAAATCCCCTGCAGAACTGTTCACACTTTTGAAAAGAAAATGGCTTGAAATAGTTTATGAAGTTTCATAGCCTTAATGATAATATGTATCTTTAAAAAGATATTAATGTTTCCTTCTGTCTTATCTTAAACTAAAGAAACGACTGAAAACTTGCTTTGTGACAAAATGCCCATAGTAAATTTAAAATCTGTTTTCTAATTCCAGATGTACTTGCCCATGTGTAGTAATGATTTGGTTTTGGTTTTGGTTTTTTTGTATCAAACTTTTTGAACATCTTTACAATCTTGTTTAAATAATCAGGTAAATGCAGACACTTTTCATGTTTGTGGTTCAGTTACCTTTTTGCTTTTAGATACAAGAAATGAATTCATTGCCTAACCATCTGACATTGCATACTGTTGGTTCATTGCTTTGCGACGTGCTTACTACATTATATCTGGATTATATATCACTGATAAATCCAATGAATTTGATGTTATCTTCAAATATACTTTCAATGTATTATTGTGGTGAGAAAATGAAACTCTGTCTATTGCTTTCTTTCTCCCTTATACAGCCGTACATTAATCTCAATACATTCAAATTTACCTTTAAATATATGATAAAGTTTCTCTATTAAAAGTGTCTTTATGCAGTGGGGAATGTTGATAAATAAAGGAACAGGAAATAAGATTTACTGGTCAGAATTGACAATAATTATGAGGGAGAAAGACCACAAAAAGATACGGAAAAAAAATTGAAGATGATATCAAAAATCTAGATCTTTTTTTGTGTTAACAGAAATCCTAGTCTGGTATGATGAGTCATACTAGAAAACTCTCATCACATGCTTACATTTATGTTCATCTGCGAACACATAACATTTATTGTTTAATAAAATGGTCGTATTGTGTTCATTGTTTGATTTTTAACAAGATACTAAATAATTGTAAATTTAGGTGTTAAAGTGTTATTTAGGGTAAGGATCTTTTTTGTGTTTCTTTAAAAAAAAAATTCTTTACTTAGTATTTCAAGCCTCTCAGTTGTAATTGTGAGTGCTGGAGTATTGTGCAGTAGGGACTGGGTTGATAAAAACATCATATGTGACAATGTTTTATAGCCCTTTCTCCCCTGTAAATCTAGTGGAATGCTTTCTTTAAAAATTTGTCTCTTTTGTCGCCTATCAACTTTTTGTTGGTTTGGTGGAACACTGGTCATAAATCTTTATCTTTGAATGTTTCATATACAGTATTATGCATACATTTTTTCTAAACTTCATATAAAAAAGACGATTTTTTGTTTTATTTATGAATATCATTGTGCAGTGTTTAGTTTAACCCATTGCTTCTCAAGGCTTACTTAGGTCATTAGTTTGAACTCCCAAGCAAAGGAAGTAACTAATGAAACAACATGGTGTCTTGTTTATTTGTTTCTTTGAAGTAACCCTGTCCACCATGGCGGTGATCTCAGGGCTATAGTGTTAGTAAAAAATTTCTTGTGCATACACTACTTGAAATAACTTAATGAAAGGAAAACAAATTCTTTCAAATGCTTGAATAATTTCTCTTTCATTTCATATATGACATACAACCATATTATCTTTGACACTAAGTTCATTAGACCACTCAGGAGGGAATTGTTCAGGTGAAGATAGTGACTCTCCGTCAACAGTATAATTTTCATTTTGATCGAGTTATAGATCTAACCTGCTGTCATTCTCAAGTCAAACTCAATATCAAAATCTGATTTACTATCAAAATTCACATCAATGACCTCTGTGCTGCCTAAAACATCTCCATTGCACAAGGATTTGAGAAATTAAATGCCCTTTCACAGCAGATACACATGTGTGTCCTTGTCAAGAAAATTTGTCTGTCATAAAAAATTAATGGTTTGATAACCAGTGAAGCAATTTAGAAATAAATGTGTACTTTCATTTTAATGTACTCTCCACTTCTTGAAAGCATCAGAAGTAACGTATTGATTGTAGTTTCAATTTAAATGAGGTTCAACACACACTGGTACTTTCGATATTGGGTTGGGTGCATTGAGAAGCGCGAGATTGGATTTTAGCGATTGTAATCGGGCTCATTGGGAAGCAATAGGTTAAGAAGACACACAGAGGGCACCGGTTATAACAACAGGAAACTAGTTGTAATGTAACGGGACCATAACCCTCCTCTCTTATTTCTCTCTCTTTGACTCTATTAAAATAAACCTCTTGTAACAGGAGCTGGGATGGGAGAAAAACACTTATAACAGGACTCAGTTAACACGCAAAGTACACCAGAGAAGCATGAATGTGTGTATACTGTAGATCTATGCCTAATAATTCCTAAATTTTATCAATAGTGATTTTATCAAGACCCCATGCAGGTGTTTTAAATGTACGATAGGCCTAAAAGATAGGGAGAGAGTGCATCTAGTATATTACGATGGCTGGCCTACCATTGGCTAATATTATTATGCAAGCTATGCAAATAGGAATTTTGTGTTGTTTCTCTTGCAAACCGTTTATGATAGGAATCGGTTATAACAGGACTATAGCCTCTCCTTCATCGATCCTGTTATAACCGATTTCCACTGTAAACTAAAACGACTTTCTTGTTCAGCTTTGCACTTTTATGGTGTAGACCCATATGTAGTTTTATAGTATATATTTGTGATTTGATTTGATTTTATCCAGATTGCCCTGTAAATAGCTAAGGGATCTTTAACGTGCACAATGTTTCGATCTACACATGGGACCTTTTCTATATTCGGAAAAAAAATTTTCAACCTGCTGGGGCTTGATATCACGACTTTTTGGTTTAAAGGCCGACACATTGCCTCTGGACAACCCCCCCCCTCCTCTCCCACCCGCAAGTAGCATTGCCAGTGTATCATTCTTAAAAAATTAAAGTCTCGAGAAAAAGATAATGAAAATTTGGAGAGAGAGTGAGAAAGAGAGAATAAAAAGGGAGCCGGAAACATACATATTTAGTTATGGACAATAAAACCATTTCTTGCATTGATATATTTCACAAATTTTATTTTATGCTTCGGGACATTCAGTCATGATGTATCATTCAAACACAAAAAGATGTGACATACAAAAATGTTCCAAGAATGTCAATCTTACATTCCTAAGATTGATTGAGATTTACCTCATCCACCAAATGCGGTCATCTCAGACATTCCTAAGATAAATTGAACATTCAAGCAAATGGTATGCATTCTAATATAAACATATTCAACAATGTGATAACAAATTTGATGGATAATTAGTGAAAAGATTCAAACTGAACATGCTTCCTGTAAATATGGCAAATGCTACTTCTTGGTTCATTCTGATAAATGGGCAAGGCAGTTCAAGATTATGTAACGGTTGCACAGACAGGGGGGGGGGGGGGGTACTTTCTTTGCAAATACAAAAATTAGAAAACTTTACATCAAAAATCTGTGGCAATTTGAAAACGTTTGGTGAAAACAGATTTCAATTGGGTGTTAAAGGAAAAAAACGGCTCAGAATCTTGTTTTTCCCCATAGATGATAATGAAATCTAATTAGTGCAACAACAAACAAAATAAATGCAATTTGGATAGTAACGTTTTTCTTTCACTGACTGAACATTATTCTTAATGGTTTTGCACAATTAGTTTCATTGCTTTTTTTTTTCTGCTTTCTCTCTCATCTAAGATGAATAATTTTATGTTTTTATCATGGTGTGGAATGTAATGTGGAGTATAATTTTTGGGCGCAAAACGTGTTAATTTTATTTTGGGTTTTTGTGCACTTTTTTTTCTCTGTTTTTTTTTCATTTCCCCTTTGTTCTCATATTTTGGATTCATTTTTTAATCTTGTATTCTTATTGTTTGAATAAATTTTCACCATGTACATTTTTCTGGCCAGGTGAGGCTTACATTTTTAGCAACCATTTTCTATTTGCACAATTTTCATTTTAAACATTTTTATCCGTGTCTCTTTTACCTTTATTGCAAAACAAATGAAATGGTTTAAGATTTTGTACTTTTTTTCTTATTTGTATTTGGTTCAGTAAACAGTCTGAGGATGTATGTAATTGGACAAAGATTTGAAATAAAAATTTTCACATATTATAAAAGCTCATTCTTTCAGTGACTTTTTCGCTCTCCAGTCAAGAAACTCGTCAAGCTCATCGTCATCCACTTCATCTTCACTGTTGTCTTTCTTCTGTCCTTCTGTTTGGCTTTTCATTATACTCTCCTTTTTCACATGGAGATCATCCACCTCTCGCCACCGTTCACTGTTGATTAAGAAATATTGAAACATGATCAGGATGCTTGACATGAGAATTTTTATGTATTATGCAGAATAATTCAATTTTGCTTGATTTCGATGTACCGAGCGCAAGAAAGATAAAATGGCTATCATTAAATTGATCTCAAGATGTCAGCTTCTTCACCAAATGGTTGTGGGCCTCAATGGTTGAACAAATTTCTAGAGTTTATTTCCGAGTAAAATTCCAATCATCGAAATCAAGCAAAATTGAGTATTTTCACTCAAGCCCTCACTCATGTTCAGAGCAATAATTTTGATATAGTTGATCCTGACAGAAAATTGTTTCAAAGGATATAGAATCTAGAGAATTTTACAATTACTCATATATACACTACAGTAGTGACAGCTTAAATGCCCGGTGCTTGGGAAGCAGACTTTTAAAATGGGCATTTAGGCGAAAGAAGGTTAGGGACAACAATTTGAGGGTAGGCCTATTTCTGTGACGTTGGGTTTCCTAGTGACTTGCCAATTTCGTACAGGATTTGAAGCTTCTTTTGAAAATCATTTCCTGGTTTATTCTTTTTTTTTTCTCAAGATGTAGATCTGTATGTAGCTGTGCAAAATTCAAGTTGTTACTATGGAGGCTAAGAGAAAAAGAACCTGATCCAATGTTTGCTTCCTCATTAACTGGCATAACCCCCACTGTAATCACGTAACTTATTTAATCATGAGACCTATGACTTAAGTAATTATACAAATTTGGAGGAAAAAAATTGGATAAAGAAAAGCCTCATCCAATGGGACCAATGTGTGAATAAATTAACACGAATCTTACAACTCCTTGGATTCATAATCCTCATGTTAAAATTAAGACAACAGACAGACAAGGATAAAGATTCATAGCCAGATCGTTTTGTATTTGGAAAATTTAATGCGAGAAAAGGAAACCTGGAAACCATCACACTCTTTAACGCTGAGGTAGTGAGCGCGCGAATGTATTGATTATCTCTCGCCGTGAAGACCCAAAGTCACATTGGATACGACCAATACGGCAATAAAACTTCACACCTTGTCCCTCGATCGTGATGAGCCTCCGGTCTAAAGACGCCAGGTGATTGCATGCCACTTACGACATCAAGAAAGCGATGTGGGCGGAGTCCGGAAGACTTCAATTCTAATTGCTCGATGACAAACCAGTGATCCAATTCCCATTGGATGACGTGCTGTACATTGGGTGGAGTTATGAAGAGAAGATTGGTCAATGTTTAGTACATTAGGTTCTACAATGGATAGGTAATGAAGGGTGGTTGCAATGCATGGCACATTGTTGACGGGCATAAGCCCTATTAGATTAGCGATCGAATTACGTGTATGATAAAGAAAAACAGCATATTTAATCAAATACGGACGTATTTTATGATACTTTGGAGAAAAAGATACCTGCAGTTGTCGTTGAGACCGGGCATTTAGGCGAAACTCTTGGTTCTCAAACGGGTATTTAGAGGGGCAATTTATATACAAAAAATTCGGTTTCACTGAGATTGCGGGCATTTAGACAGCGGGCATTTAGGCAGTCACTACTGTAATATGAAAAACCCAAACGTAGAAAAATCTTGTCAGAATCCCCCCCCCCCCCCCCCCCATGTGAAGACTTACATCTGTTCGTCGATTTCTTCAATGTTTCTTTCTATATTTGTTTGTTCATCTTCCTCCTCAATAATGACCTCAGAGACCTGCACAACAAAAGTATATTTAAAAGTCAACAACACCTTCCATTTCATAATCATTTCGAAATGCAATTTACCAAACAGTCATTATAAGGAAATGGGAAAAAAGCATTTGACTTCATATATTTTCATGGAAGCTGAAGTACATTAAAAGAATTAAATGGCAAAAACAAGAAAAGAGATGTGAACAAAATGCATTGTGTGCTCTGAGGCAATGGTAATAATTTAAAGGAAAGTCAAATTTAACTTATTTCTGCATTCATATGATCGTCTTTTTGAGAGTGAAAGAAAATCAAAACAAAATAATCCATCCCGCTAAAAGACAATCTTCCTGTTCTTTACTACAACAGATAACATGGTAGCTATGCATCTCTCATGAGTTTCATTTCAATAAGCATAAATGAACTCTATACACATTATACACTTGCATGATTTATATGTATAAAAGTACAGCTCAATAGACAATGCTTGTCATATATCTGCATGAAATGAATTGTACACAAAAAGATCACCAACAAAGTACATCAATATCATCAGAAATATTAAGCCTAAAAAATGTATCAATCTCCTTCCACCCCAGCCTTAAACAAATCATCATCATGCCCTGTTACCCCTTATGGGAAAATGCCATCAACGAGAGGTCCACAGCAATCACCGTCTTGTGCTACCTTTTCCACCTCTAAAGATAAAGATGGATTTACGGGCCATTTCCCAGCACAAATGCGGGCTCACCGACTATACATCATTTATCCCCCAGCAGGCAATTTCATTCAAAGTCCTCAACTTCCGGGGGAGCATACAGTACACAAGCCTGTTAGGCACTTCATAGTAACAGTCTAACAAGATCTTTACCTGGGTACTCATTCACACCTGAGTCAAGCCGTACCTTTCCTAAGAGTACAACGTTGTAAAAATAAAATACTTCACCTGTGCCAGCTGTGGAGATTCAACCAGTGTCATGATTACAAGCTCACAACTCTACGGTTCAGCTACAACACCTCTCGAAGTCTTCCCAAAATTTTTCAGTTCTCTCTGCCATGTGTTCTTTAAGTCTTCCACTCTTTTTGTGGCCCAGTAGGTTCCTCCTAAACAACACCCCCCCCCCCCCCCCCCCCCCCCCCCCCCAAAAAAAAAAACAAAAACAACTAAACACACCCACCCCATACAAATAGACTCAATCATAAACTCAAAAAGAGACATATTGCACATAATTGCTACACAATACCGCCATCACAAACAAACTACAGAAACTCTTTCTTCATCCGTACCAAATACCATCATTGACTGGAATCACATCGATGATCATACCATCAACTCAATGTTGAGTCAAAATTTTCAGAGAAAGACTGTCACATCTATAAACCGTCTGTTGTAATTATGCCAATACTGGTTTCTACAATGCATTATTCAGATTCAGAAATTAAGTGCCAAGCATGAATAAAAGAATGCTTACATGAGATTCCTCCTTCATTGCCCGCTGAAATAGGTCCCACTCCTCTTCCATCTTGTCTTTATACTCCACTTCTCTGACCTGAAGACAAATTGGAAAATGTGTTAACTTTGTTGGTCTGAACTAGAACTACGGTAGTAGATACACAGTCTCATATAAACGTTAAAAATGCATTTAACATGAAAAACAAAAAAAGGGCGGCAATTGGCTGTTGTTGACCCATGGTTACATGTTCATATATGTTTCTTTTTAAATTTTTGCTTTGACAATCATTAAAAGAGTCAGGGAATCTTCAAATTCAACAAAAAATTTGCACTGAGATCATATTTTAATATTTGCATCTGGTGGTGGGGTTAGGTACAAGGTCCAGACAATCATGAGATGCGGTGTTTACTTGAAAAAATAATCAGGTAAATACAGGTATATGTACTACATGTACCTGGCCCTCCAGCAGTTTAAGCTTCCACATGTCTCGTCCTACCCGAACACATAAATATGAACTAAAAACAATACTTCCTTCACTCGAAATATGGAATATCGCAATCTTCCCTCTGGTATTTCTTCTGTCGGGTATACGCAAAGCTACTTCACTTATTTCACAATCTTCATCACAGCACGCACTCTCTCAAAATCCAAATAAGACTAGTTTATTATCGTCATGAAGAAATAACATAGTGCAAATATACATATGGAATGACGAAAGTGCATGTAATGAATATTCACAGACTCAGTTCATTCACAAATTAATATTAATATCCATATACACTCACAGTACACACGTATAATGAATGTATCCTAATACATGTAGGCCTATTACCTTTACATGTTTGCTTACATTTTGTGTATACTATGTTATCCTTTCAGATCGTTAAATAAAATAAAATTGTCATCCCTCATAAAAAATAAATCCTTCCTTAGCTTCTCTTCCAGAATCTCTAACTTTAAATCATTTTTGCACCATTAAAAGAAGTCTTTCTCTTATTTAACATCAGGCTTCATATAATGTTAGTAAAGGAAATGCTATTATTTTACCTTTGCATCAAGTTTTGATCATCAAAAAAGCCTTCCGGCAAAACATCTGCCATAGTTTTTTTCTTTTTTACATCTGATTCTTCTGTTTGTGCCCCTGATGGTGCCTGGTCTGCATCAAAAAAATCTGTGGCGTTTGGAAAAATGGTCCAAACATATTTATATATGCCAATGCAATAATTGGATCAGAATACAATTGAGAGTTTGTGTATTATATTGTGTTAGTTATTTCATGTAATTTAAGACGCTTTAAAGCATAATTTGTAAACAAATGTAAACAGAATGCTTGGAATAAGAAGAAAAAAACCAACCCATCTCTAAAAGCATACTCTATGATGTATGTTTTCCCATTAGGTTTAAAAATGAATTTGTCACTTCTTATTCAACTATTGTGAATATTTCTTTAAAAAAATTCCCTGCTTCACAAAAGGCATGTATCGTAAGTGCTGTTCACTGTTGGTGTAAGTCACCATTTTACTGTTTTGCTTAAATGTAAATAATTCTGATTGGAAATTTTTTACATAAGGTTGATTACTACACTCCAACAATTGCTCTCAGTCCTCATTTCTGAGATACAGAAAATTTCAAATAGCTTTATGCTTTGGTGTAAGGTAACATTTCTATTATAAACCATACAATTAGGGTGAAAATAGGACTTGCACCATTTATGTATTATGCAACAAAACTTGACGAGCGCAAAAATGCATAGCATCAAGAATACATGTTTTTCCTTCATATAATAATGAAAGCTGCCATATATGAATATCAACAAGACCTAGTCATTGAAAAGGAAAATAAAAGAACAAAGTACAAAACTCTACCTGATGGAAGTTTGTTATTTGATGAGCTAGCAGCATTAGAATCTTTTGTTGAATTTCTATTTGTCTGTGAATGTGATACGGTTTGTTTACTTTCCTCCTCTTCCTCCTCCTCCTCCTCATCATCATCATCATCAGAAGAGGATGAATAGCCAGCCAGTAAAGCTGCTTTGGCTCTCTCTTTTGTCGCTTCTCTCTTTGCTTTATCATCATCGAAAAAATCTCCAGGTAATCTTTAGACAAGAGTAACAAAGTCGTAAATGAGGAAAAAGGTGCCACCTTTGAAAATAACAAATAAACTGATTCAAACAAACACTGGCGCCCTCCATCTGCCTAAGACCTCAACAACAACCAAGAAACAATAAAAAATGTAAAGAAAGAGAAAAAAAACCAAGAGGCTTTGCAACTCAAATCTCACAATACAAAATACAGAAAAAGAACTAAATCCAGCAAACAAATATTATAATATTATATAAGAAATCAAGTCAGAAAAACCCCCAGCAAAGTATTATTTTTTTAAATACCCCTCCCTCACTTTCAGTTAGATCTAAAACATGTTACTATTGCTACTGTCTTAGGTATCTTGTAAGAATCTATGAGTGGGAAAATTGTGCGCTGGTCATGCAGTCTGTTCTCTTTTCTCATTACCACACTGGTGACATAATTCTTCCAAAAACAATATATTTTAATTTTTAAAACAAGTCAGCTTGTGTTGGCATTTAAGTTATCACATGTATGAAGATCGTACTGAACTTTCTTCCCTCAAATCAGCTTTCTTAGCTGGTGTAAACTATGATTGCCACACTTTCTTAAATACCTGTTAGACACTGGGCCTTTTGAACCTGCAAAAGAAAATGAACCTGCAAAAGAAAATAAGTACAGATTCTATTGTTTTATTCAAAAATGACTAGTCAACTGTAACATAAAATACAGAAGATACTGATTCCAGGAATGTTTACTTTTAACCCGATGATTACCCAACTTTAACCTTAAACATTACGTGGCATAAAGAAAATACTGTTTCCAGGAATGTTTACCTTAGCTCGCATTGGTATTTTAATAATAAAGGACATTTGTATTGTATTATTTTCAATTCTTGAAAGTTATCAGCATGCCTTCAAGAGGGGGGGGCGGGTGTGTCTGTGTCCTGAACATGTTTTTTAAAATCATTTGATATAGACAATTTTAACCACTACGATTGTACCTGGCATGGGAATGCCGCCATCTTGGATTTTCATCGCAAAATACCTACAACTTCATTTCAAACAGGCTTTTTAAAAGTTTTGTACAAACTTGGCTATAACTTCGCACAAACGTTATTTGTTCAATATCTAGCCACACGTTGTAGCTTTTTTTGGATAAATTAAATGGCTTTGATTTTATGAATATGTATATAGCAACCTTTCAAATTTTTGGCAAATTTAATCACAAAAAATTCTTTTTTACAAAAATTTTAAGAGCTATCATAAATCACTATTGGATGAAATTTTGTTTTGCGTCATAGATGCTATATACCATAATAGGGGGAAATCTGACAAGAAATTAAAAAAATGATCGCAAATCACTGTCAAAAAGTAACATTTTGAGGAAATGGCATTTAAAACAATTTTTTCCGTTACTTGCATGTTTTTTTCGCATATAAACCTAGAAACGAATATTATAATACTTTGAAACGTCATACAATCTTGAGAGGCTCTTAAATACTTTTTGTTGACCCTATTTCAACTTCTCTGGGTCCCATATACTCATGTTGGATGACACTTTTCTAAAAAACAGGTGCGAGAATGTCCCCTATTATTTGCTAATATTCAAATTAATTCCTCCAAAGTACATTTTTTTCGGAGAGAGTACTTTGGGATGATTTAAAATGAGTACCAACTTGTTATACTTATGACAAAAATTTCCGGCTTTTTATGGTACAACTGATGTGTTGAAGGCCAGTATCGTTTCTAAAAAAAATTGTATAAAATGAAAGAATCGATACTGAGCTTTTTTAGTGTATCAATGTGAGGGGAATGAGCTGCTCTATCCAGTAGTCCAATAAATGAGATTTGTCCTAATTGTGGTAAAAATGCCTTTCTCAGAGACACCCCCTCCCCTCCTTCCCCTTATCGGTCAAAGAAAATCATGGATCTTCATTTATATTTCAAAACCGATAAAAGCTTTTCTTTATTGTTTTTGCTTTATACTTATAATTGCATGTGAAAACTTTTTTCAAAAATGAAAACATGGCCATAACAAATGCAACACTAAAATTTCATTTCATTGATTCTAATGAGTCTATAAATTGTCACCCAAATCAAAGAATAAAGATTGCTAGAATTCTGATGAAAACATGTACAAATCAATGTTCAAATTTATTTTTGTTGTTGTTGGTATAAACTGATAGACACACACATATATATATATATATAATAATAATTTAATGATTGACAAAGATAATATAAAATTAGTTTTTAAGACATTATGTTATAGATTCATTGAAAAAAAGTAATTAAATTCATTCTACCAAGTAATTACAGACTGGCCCTTGTCTTTAGAAACAGTTTGCAAAATGATATGTACCTGGTTTCTTTTTAATTACACTACTTTCACATTTCTCTTCAGCCCTTCTTTTCAAAGGTGATGATATTAAATCAGGAGGCTTTGCAGGACCTTGAGTTTTTAAAGATATGACTTTCTGGGGAAACATAAAGATATAAATTTATCAGAAAAAAGGATTTTTTAAATAATTAAATTACATACATCAAAAGCATTTTAAAGATATAACTTTCTGGGAAAATATAGATTTAATTCTAAGGGAATATAAACCCAACACCCTTATGAGCAAAGAAAGATGTAAGTCTGTATGCCATATAATTATGTCAGGAAATAAATTCTTCCCTACAAGAGAAGTAGAAAAGAAATCTCACCTCTTTGTGTTGCTTGCCCTGAATATGTGCTGTCCATAGCAGTTCATTCTTGACAACATTATTACAAACTATACACACAAGCTGGTTTAGACTGTTGTATCTGAAATCAAACAATCAAAACAAAATAGTTGTCTTGTATGAAGTCTTTCTTAGTTTTGTTTCTATAATTTAATGTACATCTTCTTTACCTTTGTATCATTTCAAATAAAAGCATGACATTCTCCTCATGCTTAAAATACCCCCGAACCACTGCCTTTCTTTTTCTATTTTTACTCCATTCTTTAGAGTGCAATGTCCAAAGTCTACCCTTTCACTGGAACTGAGTGATAATATAATCAATATATCACAGAATTTTCAAATAAATTTAAGTAAATAGTAGGTATCATTTATTACATGAGTAATGACCAATAAAATTTATTACATGCTAAGATTACCAATCAATACTCAGATTTGATAGACAAACTGTAGGGGGTTTAATAAAAGTCGAAATCCTCTGGCTTAGATTATATCAGAGCTACTTCTAATGAAACAACAATCTGTATTAGCCATTGTATTAGCTTTTAAAATTTATTAATGAACATTAAGAAAGATGTGAGGAAGGGTACCATAGTCGGGTCCAAACCAAGGGCCATATATAATAAAAAGAGGAGGAAGGGTTTGTTTTGAGAGGGAGGGCGAGATAAAAAGTTGGGACTTGGTTTTTGTGGGGGGTAAGGAAAGAAAGAAAGATTGCTTCCTCTCTATTTCTTTTCTCTCTCTCTTCTGACATGGAGACAGTATGAAACTAAGACATTAGAAAACAAGAAACTGACACTGACATATATCATGTTGAGGATGAGACATGGAAACAGAGAAACACACTGAGACGGTTAAAGACATGAGCTAGCATTACATGGGACTGAAGTATACCATTTAGCCAAGCAAATGGGAGTGAGAAATTTTGAGCTCTATATAAATGACGGTGCTTGAGAATGCATTCTTTCAGTAAGGTAAGTTGCTACATTGCACAAAACTTCATAGATGCTGTGTACTGAATGAATTATCGTTTTTTAAAGAAAAAAATAAACCCGGAATACTTTAGTATGTTATTATGTTACAAAGTATTGAAATCAAAACAATGGAAAGACCTCCAACCCCCTAAACAAAAGCTTGTTCAGTTTATGTTTCCTGTGCAAGAAACTGTGTTTGTGAAATGTCTACTTTTACAACCGTAATCGGATTTAAAGAAGCGATATGATTGTGACAGATCTTCCTTTCAACCGACTAGGTCCAACTATATGTTGGGCGTCGTAAATGTAAGTAGAGTCCAAGTAAGAATACAACTTTGACTCCCGTGATTCTAGGTCTGTTAAACCATATATTAACAAAAATACTACTAATCTATCACCATCACTTCCACCTCCCCCCCCCCTCCCCCGCACATGCTAGTTGGCATGCTGACAATCATCGCCGCAGCGTGAGGTTGCCCTGGGAGATTTACAAGTTTACCAATCTATTGAATTCGGTCGCATGGCAATTATCTGGTCTCATCCAAGCAAGGGCAGACTAGGATGATTCCATCTTTTTCCATTAAAGTAGGAGGCAACAAGACCAACTACACCATTAAATTCTTTATCAACTCAGTCATACACACTCTCAAAACAGACTACCAGCTCATCTATGCCCCTTCAGTGATGGACTTGTCCTGGAAGGATTATTCCGTTTTACAATAGATGTGACCAATAATGAAAGTTGTAATCAAGCCTATAGTTATCATGTCTGATAGTATCATTACTACCAGTTGCCCGAGGCAAAATAATGATGGACACACCCCTTTTGAAAGACTCATCCAGATGCCTGGACGTGAGCCTAAACACATCCTTTCTTCCTGTTTACTAAATGGTTAAGCAACCAGAAAGCATTACTTTAGGATTAGTGAACCAGGGCAAAGATGGTTTGATATAAATTTAAATGAATGAGTCTGGAATCTACTAACTTTTCAGTTTGAATTGTACTCACTAGATTTCTAGCCCAAAATAAATAGGATACCCCAGTATGGAATCCCTCCCCGATGTGAAATGTATGGCAAATTTAAAACTTACTTTGCTAAAGGATGATCAACTTTTTCGTTGAAACTTTTGAAATGCCTTGCTTTTCTTTCATGAAACGTCGAAGATCATCTTTGGTCACTACTTTCTTTTTCGACGACGCCATCTTGTAAATACAATATCTTTTTGAACTCCAAAAAGGTGAGATGTTGATTGTGTCTTTTCGTTGCGTCGTTGATTTTTCTTTTTCATATTGTTATGAAGTAAGGAGGCAAAAAGTAGAAATATATAGGAGTGGAAAAGTCAGCAGTTTTGAGAACCCTAGGAGCTAAAATAAAAGCCAATAGAGAAGAAGAAAAACAGCTCTAGAGATTACACAACGGTTCGCATCAGCAAATAGCAAATTGAAAGTGATGGAAAAGATCTGGAAGAGGCAATGCACAGAGACAAAATTGGGAATCTTAAGAAACAGTTAATTGCGTTGCTTTCCTAACAGGAAAATGTTGGGTGCGAAGCACGGGATCGAACAGAAAGGATAAAAAGAATACAGTAACATCCTTTGAAATGAAATTTTACCGAAAAGTTTTGAGGAAGTAAGTTATGAAATAGTCCAAAGAATAAAGGTCCAACCCCATTGTTTTCTCAACAAAATAAAGAAGCAGAAAATAAAATAATCTGGGCAGATAAATACACATGAAACAATGGATAAACGGATATAAGAAGCAAAAAATAAAGGGCAAGAAAGAAAGAGGAAGACCATCAGGCAGATGGGACTAAGATTGGCTGAACATAACATTGTAAGCTGA
>JAXRKP010002190.1:2500-12500 GCA_037039925.1 Doris montereyensis | reverse complement strand
TCTTGATATCACTCCTGTTCTTGATCCTTTTCACTGATAATTGAACCCAGGTTTTGAAACGGCTCACAGTTTCGAGCTCCTGCCCACGCATAGAGATTTTCGTTTTGAGTAGTCTTTTTTTGTTTTCGTCCTCATCTTGGTCTTTTCATCACTTTTTTTCCATTCACAATGATCACAGATCTACGGGTAGACTGGAAGGCAACGATCGGAATGAACGAGCAAAAGGATTGGAAAGACCGTTTTGGCACATTGTGCAATGCGATCACCAATGAAAGAGGGAGACGACTCCTCGAGTTTGGCACCATCTAGCCAACACAGCATCACATCGCTGGACTACCATCACAACCAGGCTGACTAGAAAAAAAAAGTCCGGTTTTGATCGGACATCAACGGAGCGAAAGACAAGGATATTGCCAGGTGCAGATATTGGTAACTACAACGACCGTGTAATCATGAATAATTGTGTGAAGTTAAATAAGACCAAGACGTCGAAGAACATAAGACTGGAATTCGATCTCGGAAGACAAAAATATCCTGCTATCTGCAAGTTTCCTCAAGCCACCATTGGCGGCAAATTTGCCCCGCCCCACCCCGTGTTAACATAAGAGGAAGATGATGAAGTCATGACCGACACCATCAATAGAATCATGACGGAAACAGCGAAAGACATCCTTGGAAACCACCGAAGAAGAACAAGCCATGGGCAACTGACGACATTTTGGAAATGTGTGACAACTGAAGAGATCTGAAAAGCTCCAGACATTTCACAACAGAATACACGATGATCAATACTCAATAAGAATATAACAAAAAGCAGGAAGAGTGGCTAGAGCATCAGTGTGAGGAGATCGAAGAGAATCTATGGAAAAAAAAGAACAAGAACAATAGAAAAGCATTCCAGATAGTGAAAACCTCGTTAAACAGAAACAATCACGTGTCACCGTCTTCCAACACAAAAGGGGAAAACGTCACACAGAGGGCAACACAATAACAGTCCGATGGACTGAGTACTGTCGATACCTATATAACAAACCACCAGACTCGACGAGACCCTGAAGTTCTTATAGCTGACGAACCCACACATTATGACAACTATCGCATCCATAGAAAAGAAGAAGTTGAGGTCTCTGTAAGATCACCGAAGACTGCAAAGGCAGCTGGAGTCGACAACATCTCAGCAAAAATGATTAAGAACTGAGAAGAGGCAGTTGTTGACCTTCTAACAATGATTTGCAAGAAAATGTGGCGGGCAGACAAACAACCGACTACGTGGACCTAATCATTCATTAATACCTTCCCAAAAGAATGGCAATCTTCAACTGCCAAACTATCGAACACATTGCCTCGTCACCTACGTAAGCAACATACTCAAACCCCAAGCAGAAAAAAAAAATCATTGTAAGAGAACAGGCTGGGTTTCGCCCTAACAGATGGATTTTACTCTATTACAGTAAGGCTGTGGACTAGACTACAAACAGAAATAAACTCAGCAATAGTACTGAAGACTTTAAAAACAGAATTAAAGACATCACTTTACAGCCAAAATTGGATTAATGTTTTGGGTTAAATCAAAATATGCGCGTTGACAATAATACTCAAGAATTGAGTTGGTTAGTTGTTATTATAATTATTATGAAAAAGAAGAAGACAACAGAACAGATTTTCAACCTGAATGACATGCACATGGATCCAAAACGTCTTACGGCTGCTTTCCATTCGAATTCTTGTCAAGCTAGCGGTATCACGTGGAGTGCATCCGCGTTCATAATATTATGTCTTATGGATGTCCTTTTTGTAGCTCGTGGGGTGTATCTGCATTCATAATTATGTCTTATGGATGTCCTTTTGTAGCTCGTGGGGTGCATCCGCATTTATAATTATGTCTTATGGATGTCCTTTTTGTAGCACGTGGAGTGCATCCGCGTTCATAATATGTCTTATGGATGTCCTTTTTGTAGCTCGTGGGGTGCATCCGCATTCATAATTATGTCTTATGGATGTCCTTTTTGTAGCACGTGGGGTGCATCCGCATTCATAATATGTCTTATGGATGTCCTTTTTGTAGCACGTGGGGTGCATCCGTGCTCATAATATGTCTTACGGATGTCCTTTTTGTAGTGCTGCATAGTCTTGAGTCTTGTCTTAAAAAGAATCGAATCAGAGTTCGAATCAGATTCTCGTAGCTTAATGCGTCTCACGTGCTCTGTGCACACGCAATTAAAAATAAAACATATATATATATATATATATATATATATACATATATATATATATATATATATATATTTCATGACTGCGCAAAAATATGCTTATCTTTGCAACGTTGTATCTACAACTCTTAGCACTCCTCTGGCTTTTTTAAATTTTGTTTCAGTTTTATTTGTTTGTTTGCTTAAGTTGTTTGTTCAGGGGTGTGGGATGTGTGCTGGGGCAGGAGTCGTGGAGCGAGGATCATATTTTGTTTCTCTTCTACATGTAACTGAGCCATGTTTGTCTTATCGCTTATCCAGGGAAGGATTGTTGAAATACAAAGATTGACTATTTTTTTTCACCAAAGCCTTCTACGTTCGACAGACTCAGTGGTCGTGGTGACATTACGCGGACAAAAAAAAAAGAAGAAAAAAAGCGTTGGTAATGTTAAACGAAGCCTTGGCAAGTTAAAAGATATTATATATAAAATAAATAAAAAAATCGTTTACAGAAAGCATGGGCCACACATGCTTTCCTATTGATAATCCATTTCGTGATTTAGGTTTGTGTTGTATTATATTATTTCTTTTCATGATTTTTCCTCGTGTTGCTACATTTCTAAGATTCATCAACATCAGTTCTATCAAAGGCAATATTATATTATTATCATTATGCTTTAACCGTTTGCTTGGACCGTTCGTGTTTCCCAGAGAAATAATTACATTTTGTAGTGAACAAAAATTAAACGTTTGAAGTTATCTTTTCGATAGGAATTAATTTGTCGAAGTTGAGCCGTAGCCGCAGAACTTTACAAAATATCCAAACCCCGAGAAAAAGAAAGCAACGATCAACTCTTTTCGAGACAATGCCATAAAAAAATTAACATTTCGTTTTTGAAAAATAAATATGATTGCGTTGAAATAACACGAGGACTTATTGAGAGAGAAAACCCAGAAGAGATCTATTTGCGCTCTATCAAAAAGTACTTCAAATAAAAGCTTAATTGTAATAGCTACAAAACATTTTTGCATGCCTTAAAGCAAATTTTAATTCGTTAGAACAGCATGACCTTTTCTTCCTACACTGTTAAACTTGAATGAGGTTTCTTATTCCTTAGTGTACTGGCATAATTAAGTCTCACGAAAACAACGATAACAGTAACAAGAATGCGTAACACTTCAACTTTGTGCAGGAGGCCGCGGGTGTTTAAGCTTTTGAACGACGCGATGAGTTCAACCGCAGCTGCATAGAGACGAAAGGAACCTGCTGAGCTATTATTCAATTTTGGTGCGTTCACTCCTCGGGCGATGCCTTCGCGTCAAAGGGGAGCTAACACCCCATGTTGCGAGTACTGAATGGGTGAAACGGAGCACCTTCTCATGGCAGTTCCAGACGTTTAATTTGTTCTTCAGTTAACGTTTATATGTCGTGCGTGATCAATGCAATAACTCCAGACGAAATCGTGTTGGCAATTATAGCAAGAGTGTCTGGGTGTGAGTGTGTATGTTATGTGTGTATATGAGAGTTAAGAACAGTATGTTTATAAAAGTGCTTGTGTGTGTGTGTGCATGTGCATGTCTGCATGTGTAAACTGATGATAGCGAGACTATGTGTGTGAAAAGAGCACAAGAAGCGGCAAAGTAAAGCAAGAGAGAAACTAGTCAGAGACTGTTCAGACAAGGAAACAGAGAGAGAGAGACGGAGGGTGAGTGCATGTGTGCACGTGTGTGTACGATGAGAGAAAACAGACGACCTGGAGAAGCATATTGAACACCATCCAAATATTACAGAGACAGACATATATACACACAGTTAGACAGCAGATTCAAAGAGAGAGAGAGAGAGAGAGAGAGAGAGAGAGAGAGAGAGAGAGAGAGAGAGAGAGAGAGAGAGAGAGAGAGAGAGAGAGAGAGAGAGAGAGACAGAGACAGAGACAGAGACAGAGACAGAGACAGAGACAGAGAGACAGAGAGAGAGAGAGAGAGAGAGAGAGAGAGAGAGAGAGAGAGAGAGAGAGAGAGAGAGAGAGAGAGAGAGAGAGAGAGAGAGAGAGAGAGAGAGAGACAGAGACAGAGACAGAGACAGAGACAGAGACAGAGAGACAGAGAGAGAGAGAGAGAGAGAGAGAGAGAGAGAGAGAGAGAGAGAGAGAGAGAGAGAGACAGAGACAGAGACAGAGACAGAGAGAGAGAGAGAGAGAGAGAGAGAGAGAGAGAGAGAGAGAGAGAGAGAGAGAGAGAGAGAGAGAGAGAGAGAGAGAGAGAGAGAGAGAGAGAGAGAGAGAGAGAGAGAGAGAGAGTTAAACAAACCATAAAACTGATATTAACCATATATATATATGTATATCTTGGACGTAGAATGAAGCTAGATTTCGGGTACTCAGATAGTTTTAATCCTCTCGGTAATTATACATGGTCTACACATCGGACAGGAATATAAAAATTTGAATGCTCTGCTGGCACTGTTTATATATAATTTTAAAAGCCCAGCAGCTGTTACTCTCATGCACAAGAGAAGAGTAGTAAGATAATAACAGGAGAGATGGAATGCAAGTGGCACATCGATCTACAGTTCTGAGATCTTTTAGTTCCCATTCCAAAAATACAATAATTTACTATATTAAATTGCATTTTGGCATCTAAATCTGACATAGATCTAGATCCAGAGTAGAATGTTGGATCTGGATTTAGCTCTAGATCTAGATCTAGATCTAGTCTAGATCTAGATCTAGATCTAGATCTACATGCTATATCATGCATTTAGTGAAAAACAGAGCCACGCTCAAAGCGAAATGTTTTAGATCTACCCTGAAGTCTGAATGAGTGAATGACTGTGGTCAGTCACTGACACGGCAGGTGTAAACAGGAAATAGGATGACTCTCGATAAAAAATAGACTAGATCGTCATTGACTAGCTCTAACTGGTTTATCTTCTTGGTTGTCATTGGTTCACATCCACAAGAAGCGATGATATCGAAAGTCGCTTCAAAACAGCCGGAGTCCCAACTAGGTCAGTTTAAATCCTTATAAGCATTGAAGCGTCTGATTCAAATGGGTTCTGTATGGGAGATCGTTCCAGTTATCAAAATTATGATTTATCAGGGATAAACGATTTGAGCAGTAAGAACAGATAAGTATATTTGATATTTCTTTTAACATTTCTATGTTCTTAATTAGGTTTTGTTTTTTAAATGCTATCATGGCTAAAAGTATAATGTTGCAGAGGAACATGGATTGATTTAGAATATGTCCGTTCAAGAGCAAATGAATCTCAGATTTTTTGGGTATTCAACAGCTTCCATTGCTTCATGGGCGCTACGTACACATCGCAATGAATGAGAGTGCTGCCACTACTATGCCAATCACAGACGCCCATAGTGAAATGATAAGGATAATAAATTAAAAAGGGGTAAGAAGCAATGTTATATCGAAGAGCTATGCCATGCAGACTGTAAAAAGTTACTTGGTGCTGTACGCCAGACGAGTCATCTCTGCATACATAAGTTAATCAGTTTCATATGCACGGTTTCTCATACTCCCATGGTTGATGAGGTCGGAGGGGGGGGGGGCAGGGTGCGTGCTAAAAACTACTGAATGCCATAAGAGGGTAAAACAGTCGCAGTTATAAAATCATAAGTTCGCGGTTTATCCCCCCCACCCCTATCACCTGTTCTTTTACTTTTAATTTGACCCTATGAAGTCAAAATTTGAAGATGTAAATGTAATCAAACAATTTCATGATTTAACAAATGAAGCTGCCAAACAAGAAAAGAAAAAAAGAAAAACAGATCTCCATCTCTTTGCCCCCTCTTCCCCCCCCCAACCATCCCCAAAAGATAAAAAAAGTACCGAAAGGTGTCGCAGTTGGCATTCCAATTTCTTTAGAGAAAGGGATATATACTATCATTGGAGTCATCCATGTTGTCTGAGTGAGCAAATAGGCAACATGTTCTTGTCCAACGGGGAAAATCCGATATGCCTAAAGTGGGGCTTGAACCCAGTACCTCTAGGCCGTAGTGCAATATCTTTTAACTACTTTGCCCTCTCAAAAATGGAAAGAAGATATAGGCCTTTTCATTTTGAGAATTTTGGTGACTTCTTCACTCCCCTGATTGTTACTTGCTTTCTCTTTGTTCATCAGTTGATCCTCGTGTGATATCTTTTAAAAAAATTATCTCTTCTTCCATCAATCATTAGGATGTTCTTACATTGCTTACAAATGCCAACTTCTGCGTGGGGATGCGTGGGATGTTGTTGTTGTTGTTGTCCTGTTTGGTTTATGTGTTGCAAAAACTTTAAATTATTTACTGCAGGGTCGGGTCGCTGAACGTCATTTATGTTCTATGGGCACGGCGTGATTTACGCTATCATTTATCTTGTTAGTTTGCTTGTAAATTGTATGTGTGAACACGGATGCGTTATTTGAAATCTTCATTCAGGCTTATGCACGACAATGGATGTTTTGTATATTCACTCACGTTTATACGCGACAATGCATGTTTTATAATATTATGCGCAAGAATACATTGTTTCATATATTCATTTAGGTTTATGTGCAAGAATACAATGTTTTATATATTCATTTAGGTTTATGTGCAAAAATACAATGTTTTTATATATTCATTTAGGTTTATGTGCAAAAATACAATGTTTTATATTTTCTTTGAGGTTTATGTGCAAGAATACAATGTCTTATATATTCATTCAGGTTTATGTGCAAGGATACAATGTTTTATATCTGCTTTGAGGTTTATGTGCAACGATACAATGTTTTATATCTGCTTTGAGGTTTATGTGCAATGATACAATGTTTTATATCTTCATTTAGGTTTATGTGCAAGGATACAATGTTTTATACTTTCTTTGAGGTTTATGTGCAAGGATACAATGTTTTATATATTCCTTGAGGTTTATGTCCAAGAATATATAGTTTTATATCTTCATTCAGGTTTATGTGCAAGAATACAATGTTTTATATCTTCACTCAGAGTTAAGTGCAAAAATACATTGTTTTATATCTTTATTTAGGTTTATGTGCAAGAATACAATATTTTATATATCTTCATTCACTTTGCAAGAATACAATGTTTAATATCTTCATTCAGATTTATGTGCAAGGATACATTGTTGTATATATTCTTTCAGGTTTATGTGCAAGGATACAATGTTTTATATCTTCTTTGAGGTTTATGTGCATGAACACAATGTTTTGTATCTTGATTTAGGTTAATGTGCAAGAATACAATGTTTTATATCTTTATATTTAGGTGTATGTGCAAGGATACAATGTTTTATACTTTCTTTGAGGTTTATGTGCAAGGATACAATGTTTTATATCTTATTTGAGGTTTATGTGCAAGGATACAATGTTTTACATCTTCATTTAGGTTTATGTGCAATGATACAATGTTTTATATATTCTTTGAGGTTTATGTGAAAGAATACAATGTTTTATATCTTCATTTAGGTTTATGTGCAAGAATGCATTGTTTTTAATCTTCCTTTAGGTTTATGTGCAAGAATACAATATTTTATATATCTTCATTCAGTTTGCAAGAATACATTGTTTTATATCTTCATTCAGATTTAATCTATGTGCAAGAATACAATGTTTTATATCTTCATTTAGGTTTATGTGCAAGAATACAATATGTTATATCTTCATTCAGTTTACTGTTCAAGAATACATTGTTTTATATCTTCATTCAGATTTAATCTATGTGCAAGAATACAAGGTCTAATATCTTCATTCAGATTTATGTGCAAGAATACAAGGTCTAATATCTTCATTCAATTTTATGTGTAAGAATACAGTGTTTTATATCTGTATTGAGGTTTATGTGCAAGAATGCAATGTCTAATATCTTCATTCAATTTTATGCGCAAGAATACAGTATTTTATATTTTCATTCACATTTATGTGCAAGAATGCAATGTTTTATATCTTCATTCAGATTTATGTGCAAGGATCTTCATTCAGGTTTATGTGCAAGAATACAATATTTTATGTCTTCATTTAGGTTTATGTGCAAGAATACAATATTTTATATCTTCATTCAGGTTTATGTGCAAGAATGCAATGTTTTATATCTTCATTCACGTTTACGCAAGAATACGCTTTTTCCTCTTCTTTCAGGGTTGCGTGTGACACTAGATGTTTTAGAATATCGTCATTCAGGTATATCTCGGTAAAACATGTGACATTATATGGGTTTTTAAAATCTTCATTCAAGCCTGTCCATACATATAAATGTTTTATATCTTCAGTCATATTTATTTGCGACAATAGATGTTTTAATGTCTTCATTTAGGCTTATAAGAATATGCGACAATATATGTTTTAATGTCTTCATTGAGGCTTATAAGAATATGCGACAATAGATGTTTTAATGTCTTCATTGAGGCTTATAAGAATATGTGACAATGGTTGTTTTAAGGTCTCCATTGAGGCTTATAAGAATATGCGACAATAGATGTTTTAATGTCTTTATTGAGGCTTATAAGAATATGCGACAATAGATGTGTTATATATAGTTTCATCAAGCTCGCATACGACAATAATATTATGTTTTATATCCTTCATT
The DNA here is from genome assembly GCA_037039925.1 of Doris montereyensis. Lineage (NCBI taxonomy): Eukaryota > Metazoa > Mollusca > Gastropoda > Nudibranchia > Dorididae > Doris > Doris montereyensis. The sequence continues at coordinate 3,727 of JAXRKP010002190.1, read as the reverse complement.
CAAATTTCTGTGTAGATAAAATACATGTTTTATATCTTCTTTCAGGCTCATGTGGGACTAACCGATGCTTAATATCTTCATTAAAGAGTATGAGAGACAAATATATGCTTTATTATTATCGTAAATCAGGCTTCTGTATGAGTGATACTAAATGTTTTACATCTACACAGTCATTGAGATTTGAATTACTTGATTTAATACACATGCCCCAGTTGTATCGGTGATTCTCCTTGTTGTTAACTTCCATTCATGCCTATCTATTGCTTTTGTAACCATAATATCGTATAGACTTAGTTTTGTCCAGTTCATGGTGACATCAATCCACAGTCTCTTTCGCCTTCGTTTCCTTTAGTCCCAAAGCTAGTGTTTGTACCCATTTGCACCTGGGTCGAGTGGGGAAAATGCATGTTAAGTGTCTTTTCCAAGGAACACAACATCGGACCTAACTTTGCTAGGATTCGAACCCGGGACCTCACCATCCCCAGTCCGGAAGCGTGACCACTCGGCCACCGACACCACCTAATGGCGGTCACTGCTGTCTTGATTATTCGATCGTCTGGTATTCTACAGATATGCCCGAAGAGTCCTAACGTTTTGGACATAACCATGCATTTCTTTCAAACGTTGACCATTTGATCTGCGTCCCAGCAATATGGGGACAACGAGTCATAAATGAGGCTCTTTGTAGAAGATTTAAAAAAAAAAAGAAGAATCATAGAAACGATCAAGGATATACGCCCGAGATTCAGTAGCCACTGTTGATGAAGTACGAAAGAACTCGTTCACAAACGTTATCTTGTGGGTAGCCGGAACATGAAACACGGGGAAGGAGATAATCACTGGTATTCATGATACAGTAAATCGAGACGGACGTGGGAATCACTAGCTAGCTAGCCCAATTGCCATCTGCAATGGACGACAGAGTTACAAAAAAATTTGATTTAATTTTACCCACATCCACAGCTAAAGTAATCTCGGGATCTTTGGAACGATTTCTAGTTTTGCTTGAAACTGCCCTGTAAACAGCCAAGGAATCAAAGTGTTATGATCTGCACACGGGGCCTCCTGTTTCATCCTTCGTTTCCGGTTGTACTAGATATCGAGTCACCTACCTGGACCAGGGGTGAGTTTTACGCGAAAAACTCATGGAAATGTTTCAACCTGTCGGGGCAAGAACTCATAACCTTCTGATTGAGAGGCAGACATCTTACTTCTAGACCACCTTGG
>JAXRKP010000219.1:412266-417266 GCA_037039925.1 Doris montereyensis | reverse complement strand
GATTCCTTAACCATTGTAATACTATAATGGTCGAGAACAACCACTTTTCAGGTGATTCCTTAACCATTGTAAGATTAAATTGCAGAAAACTGACGCACAGCTTATAATGGTCGAGAACAACCACTTTTCAGATGATTCCTTAACCATTGTAATACTATAATGGTCGAGAGCAACCATTTTTCAGATGATTCCTTAACCATTGTAATACTATAATGGTCGAGAGCAACCATTTTTCAGATGATTCCTTAACCATTGTAATACTATAATGGTCGAGAGCAAACCATTTTTCAGATGATTCCTTAACCATTGTAATACTATAATGGTCGAGAGCAACCATTTTTCAGATGATTCCTTAACCATTGTAATACTATAATGGTCGAGAGCAACCATTTTTCAGGTGATTCCTTAACCATTGCAATACTATAATAGTCGAGAACAACCACTTTTTAGATGATTCCTTAACCATTGTAATACTATAATAGTCGAGAACAACCACTTTTTAGATCACAATAGGGTTGTATTTACTTTTAGATTTGATTTCCCCATCCACAGTTTTCTGATCTCAAGATTTGCCCAGACTGCTCTGTAAACACCCAAAGAGATCTTTAACGTGCACAGAGTGTTGTGGATCTGCATACGGGACCTCCTGGTTATCGTCCGTCTCCGTTGGGACTAGGTGTCGATCCACCTACCTGGACCAGGGGGAGGGAGTTAGATTTCACTCGAAAAAAACTTGAGAAAATGTGTCAACCGTTGGTGATCGAACTCACTAGCTATTGGTTGAGAGGCTGATACCTTGCCTCTGGGCTATCGTCGCCTCCCCTTCCCCACCCCTCCATCCCCTAGGATCAGGTACCCATTCCTGAACCCAGTGATGATGTCATAACAGAAGCCCCCAACATCATTCAGCCTCACTCCATCTAGAGATAACAAAATTAATTATGGACTCGACAAACACATTGTGTCAATTGACCCAATATCAAATTGGTTACTGAAATCATGCACCCCGAATTAGCTCCACCAGTAACATCAATAATTGTAAGCAAGACATAAGAAGAAGAAGAAGAAGCATCCCTTCCTGACCATTTCAAAGAAGTCCTGTTTACTCCTCTCTTTGGCAAACACACCGTGGACAAAGAATCACTTAAATAATTACAGGCATGTGTCGAACCTGAGTTCCATTTCCAAGATAACAGAGAGAATTATAGACTTGGGAAGCATTTCCATGAAACCAGCATCCGTAACCCTTTTCAATCACCCTTCAAAGTGGCGTCGCCATCAATTAAGGGTTCATAGGGACATCATAATAATGTTCTCTACGAGGGAAAGACATGGTTATATTGCTGTTATCTCAGTGCAGTCTTTGATAATGCAATGCATTAACCATCATATCACTGTTGAATCGTCTAGATAAATTGCTTTGGCATTACTGGATCAGCACTGAACTTATTCAAAGATTGCCTATAGTGTCACACGTACAGAGATAACGTGATTGGATCTCTTTCCCAACAATTTGCCATCAAATACAGAGTACCACAGGGATCTGTTCTGGGCTCTCTACTTTCTCGTTGTACACCCTTTTGCAAATAGCATAATCGATAACATGGTCTAGCCCTGACACCTCTACGCGGACGACGACAACCTAGAAATTGTCTGCCGCACAAGATTCCATCGATGTGTCGAAAAGGGCAATTCAAAGAAGTGTCCAAAGTATTTCAGCGTGGATGATAGCCAACAAGCTCAAACACAACGAGGGCAAAACAGCATTCGTTATAGTCTGTAAAATCGGGATCTGATATTTTGGAATGAATTCAAAAATTGGTGATATTTCAATAAAGCCCTCTTTCGTAGAAATTTAGGATTTTATATTGATGAATTTCTGACAATGAAAAACCTTGTCATAAAGCTATATCAGACAATTCACTTCCATCTCCAAAAACAAAAACGTTAGTCGCATAAAACCTTATGGATACGGAGACAGGAAACTTCTTTCCCATACAGTTGTGACAAGTCATAATAATAGATTACTTCAACTCCTTTATAAAATGAACTCCTAAACCAACCATTGACACAATCCACAGCATGTTTGATTTTGATTTCATTTGATTTACCCCACATCCACAACTAGGTGATCTCGGGGTTTTGCAGGATTCATATTTGCCCGCACTGCCTATATAACAGCTAAGGGATTTTTAACGTGCACATAGTGTTGTGATCTGCACATGGGACCTCCTTTTATCGTCCATCTCCGATAGACTAGGTTTCGATCTTCCCACTATCAGGGGGGGGTAAATTTTTATCGAAAGAACTGAATACTTAATATCGGCGGATTTTAACTAAAAGAATTTTGGTAGTAGTAGTAGTAGGTTGCCCTGGCAGTAGTAGGTAGAGGACATGGGTCAGTAGTTGGAATAACAGTAGTAGGCAGTAGAGATGGGGAAACATGATAGCAGTCAGAGATGAGGTAACATAACAGGGGTCAGATGATGGGTATCAGGACAGCGTAAGAGATGTAACAGGACAGGAGTCAAAGATATGGCATGTGGACAGACACCAGAGATACGATAACAGGACAGGGTCAGGAAATAGTGTATCAGGACAGCGGCCAAAAATGCGTAATAGGACACACAAGATGTAACAGGAATAATACTAAGATGTACTACTACTAGGACACCGGTCAACTAGATGCTGCTACTACTACTACTATGACACCTACAAGATGCGACAGGACAAGGGTCAAGACAAAACAGTGAGGCAGATATGGCAAGTCGAAGGGGTGAAATGCTGTAACAGGACAGAAGACTATATGAAAGCCCCACAGGAACAAATACAAGGAATAGACCAGGGAGCGGTAATTATGACGGTTGGTCAAAGACGCGGTCTTTCATGTCAAAGATGCGATGGGTGCCGACGCAGAGGTCGCGGGTTCGATCCCCATGGTGGCCAGGATTGTTTCGGTCTATTCCTGTACAGGACTACTACTACTACTACTACTACTAACTACTACTACTACTACTACTACTACTACTACTACTACTACTACAACGGGGTCATTTTTTTCTATTAAAATCGCAGCCGACACTGAAATTTTCACCCAGACGACAATAAAAAATTGGACAGGGGTCAAATCCCCCCACCTCCTTTTTTCGCCCGACGATCTGTCGCCTGATTCTATTTATTCTCTTTTTTCTTCTTTCTCGTCATGTTACTTTTACTCGCTCCCTTTCTCACAATAGGTGGGCTCTCATTGAACCTGATGGAACCAATCACTGGCCTGGAAAGGCTTGATGATTGAGAGTAATAGCCAATCAGGAACAAGAGGATGAAGTGCGAGAATGGATGGAGGCTGTGGAATTGATGGGGAGAATGAAAAGTGACTACTTTGGAGAAAACAAGTCATATTCACAAGCTCAGTATTACACGCACACACACACACACACACACGCACGCACTCATGCATACACACGCGCACATACACACACACACACATACGCACACACACACACACACACACACACACACGTAGGCACAAGTGGAAATATTACACGGTCAAAAGGAGGAGGAGTTTTTAAAATTAAAATGTCCTCAAAAATGTTGCAGTCTATAGTACACGAAGAAAGGAACATCAATTCTGTCTGGAAGAAATTGGCCATGTTTTTATTCTAAATACGTGCTTTTCTAACATTATACAATAGGAAGGAAAAAGGGAAAGGGACAGCTAGTAGAGAAAAGACAGAATGTAAACTTGCTTGAAGGCCGTTACGGTCCATTAGAGCCGGAAAATCAGGTTTCCATAGCGTGAAAAGATTTTTTTAAATTTGATTTGATTTACCCACATCCACAACTAACATGATCTCGGGGGATTTTGGTAGGATGTTTAACGTTGCCCGGGCTTTCCTGTAAACAGCCAAGGAATCTTTAACGAGCAAGAGTGATGTGATCTGCACACGGGACCTCTTCTTTATCGTCCTTCTCCGATGGGATTACAAAGATCCACCTACCTGGACCAGGAGGGAGGAGGGGGGGGATTTGCTCGAAAAAAACTCGATAAAATGTGTCAACCGTTGGCGGGACTCGAACCCACTACCTTTTTGGTTGAGAGGCCGACACCTTGCCTCTGGATTACCGAATCTTTGATACGGAATAGCTGATAACAATCACATCCTGAACAGGACGCTAGTCTGACGCAGGTTTTTACTCCTAGTTTTCTGAACCCATGCTTGTATCTGTCCGATTGGTGCCCTCATGGCCGAAGTAGGAGGGGGGGTTGCGTCTTTCATGTCTTTCTTAAGCAACTTAAGCCTTTCTTGTTATTATTTTAGCTGGGAAGGGAAACGTTATCAATCCCCTGAGGTCTCTACTTTTGGATTTTCTTTGGTTTTTGTCTTGCTTTCGGTGTGTGGTTCTTTTTTTTATGTGTGTTGATTGTTTTGGTGTGTGTTGGTTTTTTTGGTGTGTGTTGGGGGTTTTTTATGTGTGTTGATTGTTTTGGTGTGTGTTTGTTTTTTTTTGGTTGTGGTTTTTTCCGTGTGTGAATTTTTGGTGTGTGGTTTTTTGTGTGTATATTGGGAGTTTTTTTTACAGGTGTGTTCTTTTGTTTTTTTTGTGTGTATTGGGAGTTTTTTTTCTGTGTGTGTTGTGGTTTTTTTGGTTGTGTTGTTTGGTGTGTGTTACTTAGATCTAAATTCTCGATTTCCGGTCATTACGATAAAAGCCCGCTAACTTCAAGTATCGATTACTAATTTGATCAAGTAATCGTATTACCAAACCGAACAGTGGTTTCTGAGTTAATCGCAGTCAAAGTTCAAGAGATTCAGCTTTATGATCAAGAGAAATCATAATTCAACATTATTTAAAGGACATGCTTGTATTGAATATGAGTCTAAAAATTGTATGTTGGCAAGGGGAAACAATTTCTTTTCAATCATGCGAATTTCAAATGTTTTTCTTTCGTCCAGTTCTGTTAGATAATGGTTTAAAGAATGAATGTGGCAAATCAC
>JAXRKP010000219.1:399766-407266 GCA_037039925.1 Doris montereyensis | reverse complement strand
ATGGCTGGTGCAACCTCATTAATACAGGCTTTTAGAACCCACGTGGGAACCGCGTCCAATTTGCATTGTTTGTTTGCTGCATCATTGACGAGTTCAGTGATTTCCTCAACAGATGCGGGTAAAAAGTAGGAAAGTGGTGGTGGTGTTGTGATGAATTTCGTACCACTAGTTTTAATGGTGTCAGTGTCAGTCTTTTCGTCAAGATCCGATCGAATGGTGACAATTTTGTCAACGAAATATTTATTGAATATGTTAGCTAATTCTTCGTCATTTGCGTGTGATGGTAAGGAAGATGATGGGTGTTCGTGTTTCATGAGTCTATTTATGATGTTAAAAAGTTCCTTGCTGTTGCCCTTGTGCTCAGCGATGTTGTCTCTGGTATATTTACGTTTGCATTCGTTTATCAGTCCATTTGTTTCGTTTTTTGCTTTGATATATAGTTCTTTGTGTTGAGATTAGTATTTCATCACAAAACCATTTGATGTCCGGTCGCACTGTTACAACTTTTGTAATCAGGGGGGCATGTCTGTTAAGTATTTGGACCTTAGTTATCTCTGATTTGACAATGTCCCTTTTAAAAATTTCCATGTCCAATGATTTTTTTGTCCTATTCGAAATCGACTTTTGTTGATGTATGGGCTTTTTCAGTTTCAAGTGAAATATTATGTTTTGATGGTCTGAGATATGGTTGCTTTCTACATAAATCTTGCAAGAAGTTGTCATTGGAATGGCTCATAACAAGGTCAAGTGTGTTTCCGGTTATATGTGTTGGTGATTTAACATGTTGGATCAGGTTGCATGCCTCGATGCTGTTTATGAAATTAAATGTACTTTTATCCGAATTATCATTGACATGGATTTTGAAATCTCCAAGAATATATAAGTCATTTGTTTTAGTAGAAATATCGATGATGTGATCTTGAAATTCATTTATAAACTTGGTAATTGAGGCAAGGGAACTTAGACGTAGTTGTGATCTGCATAGAGAATATCCTTTTTGTCGTCCGTATTCGATGGGACTAGGCATGGATCCGTCTACCTTGACCAGTGGGGAGGGAGGGGGTTAAGATAAGATAAGAAAGGTTTAACTCGAAAACAAAACTTTAAAAAGACATTTTAGCCTGCCGGGGCTTGAACCCGTGATCCTTTAGTTGAGGGCCAACACCTTGCCTCTGGACTAAAGAATCTTGAAAATCACGGACGCAAGACAGACTTGAACCCGTAACATCTGCATCAGCAACCCTCGCCTTGTCATGAAAGGAAAAATGCACTGCTATTCTATCCTTGTATAAATTCTCGTTGACGTGGCATTTGTAGAAAGGTTACGTTCCTCGCTTGACCCAGCTCGTACAGACAGTTTTGATTTGATTTGATTTGATTTGATTTGATTTGATTTGATTTGATTTACCCACATTCCACAATTAAGGTGATCTCGGGATTTTTTTTGATAGGATTTATTTTACCCAGACTGCCCTTTAAACAGCCAAGACATCTTTAACATGCACAGAGTATTGTTATCTGTACACGGGGCCTCCTTTTTTACCATCCGTCTCCGATGGGACTAGGTGTCGATTCACCTCCCTGAACGAGGTGGGGATGGGGGGGGAGTAGATTTTACTTTTTTTTTTAATAAAAAATTTGTCAACCGTTTGCAGGGCTTGAACCCATGACCTTTGGGTTGAGCGCCGACACCTTGCCTCTGGACTATCGAATCCCTCCGTACAGGCAGCAGGCAGAGAGGTAGATATCATGTCAGAGTGTTAACATGAAGCATCGAATGAAAATTTATACGTGTACTGTATTCTCCTTATATAGTTGAGAAGGGCTTTGAATTATGTGGCCTGCAGCGGGGGATAAATGATATAAAGTTGGTGAGCATGCACCTATGCGCCGATGAAATTCCTTCAAGACTATTACGGCCCATAGAGAGCTGGCGTTTATTCCGGTTTTTATAGCATGAAGCGGAACAGGTTATAATAACAATCACCTCTTGGACAAAAGCGTAGGTCTGACGTAGTTTTTAGCTCGCAAGTTCTAAATGCTTGTGTAACTGTAACCATCTGCACCTTGTCCAAGTGGGGGAAATGCGTCTCAAGCGCCTTTCCCAAGGAAAACAGCGTCGGAACTAACTTTGCTGAGATTCCAATCTGGTACCTCATGACCCCAAGTCCAAGTCCAACACTCGGCCACCGATACGGATATGAACAATAAATCCTTCCGTATTTTAAAAAAAAAATTTTTAAATAATATAAGTATCATGGTGATATTCATAATATCAGTGACGTCAGCTATAATATATTATATAACAGATGTAAAAGACGTCTAACAACATTGGTATGAGTCAAAATAATGTATTATCTTAATTTGATTTAGCGTAGTTTTATACAATCAATTCCCACCATTGCATGTATCATGTTATAAAACATAGTATTATGAAATACTATTAAAACAAATTAGGCTTGCGATTCATATAATATTCATATATACGATCCATACCAGCAGTGGCTTCCGGTGTTAATTGAGTTAACCTATTATGTTCTCAATTGTGTTCTTGTTTAATCTATTCTGTGCTCTTGGGTTGAATAATAATGCTACCATCGTATTCTAAATTTGACATTCGACTTTTAAAAAAACACTTTACAGAAGTCGAGGAGACTGAAACCCTCTATTGTGTCGAGAAACGCCTCCACTTCAAAAACAAAAGAAGAAAGGGGAGCTAGAAAACAAGGCCCGAAAGCAGGCATTCGAATACAGACTCACTGGTTCCTGTTGCTTCCTGTTGCATGGTCTTAGCCACTACGTCACGATGACTGCTTTGCTCTAAAGAATTCAAAGTGACTCAGGAGCAAAATCTAGGTTTAGATCGCTTGGTCGGTAAGGTTTATATTATATAGATCTGAACTGACTGAATGAGATCTTATTGCGTTGCAGATAGATATATATATATATATATATATATATATATATATATATATATATATATATATATATATATATATATATATATATATATATATATATAGATATATATATATAGATATATATATATATATATATATATATATATATATATATATAGATATATATAGAAGAGACGTGCTATACTGTAATAGCAGATGTATATAAAAAAATATTAAAAAATAAAAAATAAAAAAATTTAAAAAAAAAATATATATATATATTATTGTACTGCAGATAGATGTATGTATAGTTAGAAGACGTGATCTTACTGTACTGAAGATAGACATATGTATACGTTGAAGACGTGATCTTTCTGTATTGTAGATAGATATACGTATACATACAAGACGTGATCTCACTGTTTTGGAGATGGATATATGTTTAGATAGAAAAGACGTGATCTTACTGTACTGCAGATATATATATACATATAAATATATATATATATATATATATATATATATATATATATATATATTGTCATTTATAACATATATATATATAGTTTTATACATATATATAGGATAGTTGTTATTTTACTGTATTTTGCAGATAGATAGATATATATAGATATATATATTGTCATTTATATACATATTTTGCAGATATATATATATATATATATATATGTGGTATGTCATATATTACTGTATATGTATATGGATAGAAGAGACGTAATGTTACTGTACTGCATATAAATATATTTATAGATAGAAGACATGATCTTGCTGTGCTGCAAATAAATATATGCATAGTTTAAAAGACATAATCTTTGTATGGATAGAAGACTGCAGAAAAATAGATAAATGTCTAGATAGAAGAAGTCATTGATACTTATTGTACTGAGGCAGATATAAGAACAAGATATATATATGATACATAGTGAAGAAAATATATCATATTCACACTACTCACATACACACACACACCCACACACACACACACACACACACTAGTCCTAGTCAGGGAATAGTTATCAGATATATTTATGACGGCCGGACGGTGATTTATATTAACTATATATATTAACTACTACTAGGCAAGCGATCGAGACTAGGAGTGTGTGTATGCATACTGTGCTTAGAAAACTTGATCATTTGTACTGCAGATAGATTTTTGTATGGATAGAAGAAATAAAAAGACGTGAATCTTACTGTACTGCAGATAGATATATGTATGGACGATAGAAGTCAGGAAGTGATCTTACTGTACTGCAGATGTATATGTACATGTATCGATCAGAAGACGTCAAAATGATCTTACTCTGGATGAGTGCAGATAATAATATTATATATATATAATATATCATTACCATGAATATGTTAAATGTGGTATATAATAGTATACTATATATGAGTTATTAACAAGGATGAGTATAAGCAACGGAAATATATATCTATATATAAGGATACATTGTACAAATGAGTTGGAGTCCAAAAGATGATCTTATGGATGACTGCAGGATTCGTGTACAAATATAAGATAATCTTAGTTGGAGTCCCTACAAAGACGTGAACTAACAGTACGGCAGATAGATATAGATAAATCGAAGAGATGATCTTACTGTACTGCAGGGATTAGTGTCTACATCGAAGTCGTGATCTTACAATCGTACTGCAGGATTAGTATCAATCGAAGAGATGATCTTACTGGTACTGCAGGGATTAGTGTTACAGTCACAATGAAGTGATCTTACTGGATGACTGCAGGGATTAGTGTAAATCGAAGATGAGATGATCCTACTGTACTGCAGATTAGTGTAAAAAATGGATGAGTTGGAGTCGAAGAGATGATCTTAGATGCAGGATTGAGTACAAATCGAAGACATGATCTTACTGTACAAACAGATTAGATATAATCGAAGAGATGAGAGATCTTAAGTTACAAATACGAAGAGATGATACTGTCTGGGATTAGTGTTAAAATCGAAGAGATGATCAACTGATGATCTTACTGTACTGCAGATAAGAAAAATATATAAATAAAAGATATGATCTTACTGTACTGCAGGGATTATATATGTATGGATATTGGACGTGATCTTACTGTATTGCAGATAGAAAAATATTCCGATAAAAGAGGTGATGTTACTGGATGACACATATTATATTTGTATGGATAGAAGACAATGGGTGGATCTTACTGTGTTACAGATATAGATAAATGTATAGAACAGAAGACGTGATCTTACTGTGTTACAGATATAGATAAATGTATAGATAGAAGACGATTGAGGCCATTGATGAAGCGTTTTTGGTTGATAAGAACAAGATAGTTTTAAAAGCAAAATATACGATATGAGTGAAAGGAGAAGCAGGAGGAAGAAAATAATGATCACAACCACACTATTCACACTACTCACATTTACAATTATTATCACAACAGTCACAATGGATAAGTCACATTTCACACACACTCAGTCCTAGTCAGGGTGGAATAGTGATCGGAGAGTCACAGTGATCTTTTGATGGGCTTTATTGGCTGAGAGCATTGCCCAGAAGAAACTGACGGCCGAGACAGTGATTTAGTTACCACGGTTATTATCATATTGTATTATTTAAGAAATGATCCTGTACTAAAACTACTACTACTACTCAATGCTGATCGAGACTCAAACTAACCAAAAGAGACTAAGTTAATATGAATGAATGAAAGTGACATAACTTGTTAACATAACATCATAATAAAATGATTTAATTGAAGTTATCTTTAAACATTTACATAATGTGTTGGTAGTACCAGTACATGTATTACTTTTAGCATAAAAATAAATTGGGTGTCTTGATCAAAGGCAGATAAATATTTCTGTGAATTGTTTCAATAACTTGCTTGGAGCAGAAAGTTAGAGACACGTCTTCTTCAAGAATCAACAAAGCATACAATTCCTAAAATTAAAATGTGCATAATGTAATTCGTTAATCTTTGAAAATTAAAAACCCGAAACAATAATAATCAAGAAATAAGTTTTTAAAATCTTCTTTGACACTGACACATTCATTCACATACCCTGTTCATCCTCCCAATCAAAGGGAATGGTATCCACAAAGGGAATATGGTACATGGAGGTGAACATCATTGTCAGCAATAACTATCGGAGTATTTCTGGTACTGTTTCTTCTTGTAGATAGCAGGCACCCAGCAGTGAATGGGGTCACCAACATACAAAACACCAAAAGGAATGTTTGGGGGTGACAGCAGTAACCTAAACAAATACCAACAACAAAAAATAAAAACAAAATTTTACATTCAATGTGACGCATATAATGCCTGACTAGCATTTACACAACTGAATAGTGTAGGCCTACATGTACACTATTGTAAATGCAAATGGAAATAATCACCATATTTATATTCAGTGAAGGACGATGACAAGTATTTACACTGTTAAATAATATTCAAATCAAGCCTCTATTTAACACTAGTGAACAAAATGACACGAGACAACCTAATACTTGAGGAAAAGATTAATTTCACGAAGGTCTGTGCATTAAATCCTAGCGTATGTTAAGATTAGTCTAGATAACTGAAATTTTGATGTTTACACAGAGAAACAGCGACTAATTTATAATAATAATAACAAATAATCTTGATTTGACCTTTCAACAAAATGGGAGAAATAAACATAGATCTAGAAATCTAGATATAGACAATCTAACTCAAGATTTCTAGATCTAGATCTAGTTTCGATGTTTTCTAAACTATCTATGAGGTCTCAACAATCTAGATTTAGATCTAAAACATCTTGATATCTACGTGTACACCTAAGAACTAGGACTATAATGAAGAGCGGTGCTCGATCTAGTCTAGATCTCTAGATCTATCTACTTCTCACACATTCACAAATACGCAAATTCGATTATCTCCTCCTCTAAATATAACCGATGAAAAACTTAAGAAAATCTTCTTCTCCGATACAAAGAAGCATTTTCTCTACTTCAAAATATGTGTGATCATTAGATCAAGTGAGCTATCACACACCAATCTACTCAACGAAATGCATGTAAGAAATGTTTAATGATTGTAAACATGTCTTAAGACTAAGACTGAGCTTTTCCACAGTGTATTAACAATTTTATAATTGAGTTTTTAAATCTTTGATATAAATCCATGTGTAGATTTATATCTTTGTTTATCACGATGGTTCAGTCCATTTTATTTTATTTTTTTTTTAATAGGAATTTAATTATTATTTATGGGAATTACGATTACTGTGAATTCAACTGTTACAAATGAAACTGTTCCTTTAAACAATTAATTAATGAACGGCGCTCACATTATCATAAATCATTCATTGATCTAGGCTAGATCTCTAGATCTATCTACTTCCTACACATTCACAAATACGCAAATTATTTGATGTTAGTTAAGATAAATACTTGATTATCTCCTCTCTAAATATAACCGATGAAAGGCTTGATACAAAGAAGTACATTTTCTTGGTGGAAAAGTTCACGGTTGCACTTTCAACATCACGTTTAACTAGTTAAATACTTGAATTAGAGCCATCCACGTTGAAATCGAAAACATAAGATAATATTA
>JAXRKP010000219.1:337266-377266 GCA_037039925.1 Doris montereyensis | reverse complement strand
TACAGGCAGTTGAAATGAAATATCTAAGAAGAGTAGTAGGGAAAACTAAAAGAAACAAAATCAGAAACACAACAATAAGAGATCAAACCAAAGCAGATAGCATAAAAACTAAGATTAAGATAGAAACAAATCAATCGAGGCGGTTTGGGCATGTAAACAGAATGAATGACAGTAGAATAGCTAAATCAGTATACCCTGCTATAGCCCAAGGTAAAAGACCAAAACGCAGACCTTGAACAAAGTGGGAAGAAGATATAAAAGAGGCATTGAAGCATAGAAATTTAACTTTTTTGGAAAGAAACAGAAAATGACAGGACAGGACATCCTAGAGAAATATCATCTCGGGCATCTGAACCCATACACCGAAAGGTAGAATGGGAACTGATAAAGAAAGAAAATTATCATTATCATTATCCTTATTATTATTATTATTATTATTATTATTATCATTATTATTATTATTATTACTATTGTTAATATTACTATTATTATTATCATTATCGTGAATATAAATATCATTATTATTATTATTATTATTATTATTATTATTATTATTATTATTATTATTATTATTATTATTATTATTATTATCATTATTATTATCATCATTATTATCAGTAGCCGTAGTAGTATTATACTCATTACTATTATTACTATTATCATCAGCATCACCACCACCACCATCATCATCATCATCATCATCATCATCATCATCATCATCATCCACATCATCATCATCATCATTATTATTATTATTATTATTATTATTATTATTATTATTATTATTGTTATTATTATTATTAAAGTGTGAAAGATAAAAAAGTAGGACCTGTCGACAAACAGGTCGGTGGACAAATCTGTGTACTGGGTGGCAATGATGAGATGACAGCAGTTTTAACTGCGCATTTGGAACAACAATAACCCCTGCTACTGCTGTGTTGGGGAAATGTGTACATATAATATATATTTATATATATATATATATATATATATATATATATATATATATATATATATATATATATATATATATATATATATATACATATTATGCAACGAGAATGGGGGAACACCACACAGACACAATCTATAATATAATATCAAACACATTATTATGGGTGGGTAGGTAGGTGGGTACATACTGGCCACTCTGTAGGGCCCAAGTGGTTTTTGATCGGGGGTCGATGACTCAGTCTCAGTCTCAGTGGTTTGCCGAGGTCTAGACAGACAGACAGACAAACACACACACACACACACACACACACAGTCAAACGTGTGGGGTTCAGTATCTCAAACAAGGTTAAGAATCACTACTGTAGGTAGTGTTTGAGAAGAGAATATGCAAGTACACGTAGAGAGATCAGCGAGGGATTCAGATATAAGGCATAAAAATGATGTAATAAATTATAAAATGACAGCCTGGAATGTCACCAAGTGATCGATAGATAGACAAGGTTGTGTGTGTGTGTGTGTGTGTGTGTGTGTGAGAGAGAGAGAGAGAGAGAGAGAGAGAGAGGGTTGTGTGTGTGTGTGAGAGAGAGAGTGTGTGTGTGTGTGTGTGTGTGAGAGAGAGTGAGAGAGAGTGTGTGTGTGTGTGTTTCTGTATGTGTGTGTTAAAGAGAGTGAGAGAGTGTGTGAGAGAGGTTGTGTGTATGTGTGTGTCTGTGAAAATGGGGTGGGGGAGGGGTGTTATACTTATGGCATAGAATATGTCACTCACGGTTCTCGGACAATACTATCATTATTTTATTATTTCACCTGTACAACAAAGTTCATAATGCGAAAACGGGACGTGACGACAGATCGCAACATATTATTAAGGAAGGGCAGTTCACCGAGTTTTTCGGTTGGTTTGTTGTGTTGTTTCTTTTTGTTTGTTTTGTTTTGTTTTGTTTCGTTTTGTTTTGTTTTGTTTGTTTTTTTGGGGGTTTTTGTTGTTTTTTTTTGTTTGTTTTTTTTTGGGGGGGGGGGGGGGGGTTCATTTATTTCTAGGATCTAAAACTAATGGGCTGATATTTTTTTTTTTTTTCAAATCAAACAAGTTTTAAAAAATAATAACTTTAAACCAAGAGAAAATATTAATAACTCCCATTTTGTATCATGATTGTTTTTTTATGTCCTACTGTAAAATCCGCAGAATAACAAGTTCCGTACACACTCACAATGACATGTCATCACCACTGTGACACTGACAGTACTTTACAATTTTTGGACCATTATAATTGTGTTATCATAGTAAGTGTAATAAAAAGAGAGAGAGAGAGAGAGAGAGAGAGAGAGAGAGAGAGAGAGAGAGAGAGAGAGAGAGAGAGAGAGGAGAGAGAGAGAGAGAGAGAGAGAGAGAGAGAGAGAGAGAGAGAGAGAGAGAGAGAGAGAGAGAGGGGAGAGAGAGCGGGAGAGAGAGAGAGAGAGAGAGAGAGAGAGAGAGAGAGAGAGAGAGAGAGAGAGAGAGAGAGAGAGAGAGAGAGAGAGAGAGAGAGAGAGAGAGAGAGAGAGAGAGAGAGAGAGAAACATAAAAATTCAAAAGAAGTATTATTCAATTATTGTATTAAATGTGTAGGTATGTAGGTGTGGGTGGGTGTGTGTGTGTATGATTGAGAGAGGATTTAGGCATAGATCATGGCATAATCTTGATATACACAATGTAGATCTCGATAGTCGTTTGAGACAGCGTTTCTTAGGATAAGAAAAGACAGAAAATGCCAGGACATGTCAGCCTGGAGAAAGGTCATCTCGGGATCTGAACCTATACAACAATGGACTGTAGATTGAAACTGATAAAAGAAAGAAAGAAAGGGAAACTTTCTAGGCCTACTATACAACAAGAATCAGACGGTGTTTAGCCTACCACTACCAGTGCACAGAGCTAAGTCTATGCAAATCCCTCACAAAGAGCCGGAACTTACAACATAAAAATGTATAGGATAGAATACAATACATTGTTTATAATAATTTATCTAGAACCGTATATCTAGTTTTTACCAAAACAATGAGATTCAAATCGGATATATATTATAACTATAGAACTAGATCTATACAGTAGGCCTATATGTATTACTAATGGTGCATTTATACTACATTAGTAGTATTAATAGCAACAGCAACAGCAACAGCAGCAGCAGCAGCAGCAGCAACAATAGTAGTAGTAGTAGTAGTAGTAGTAGTAGTAGTAGTAGTAGTAGTAGTAGTAGTAGTAGTAGTAGTAGTAGTAGTAGTAGTAGTAGTAGTAGTAGTAGTAGTAGTAGTAGTAATGATGCGGACGGTCGACTCGCAAGAAAAAAATGCTTTCATCAGATCATGGCAGGTCATAATTTCGCCTTTCGGTCCTAGTTAGGTTCAAATCCTAGTTCTAGGATCAAATCCTTCTTATGGCCGAGTTGTGCCTGAGACATTCAATCGCACAATAATAAGTGCCAGAACCAGTCCCCTTGGCTCAGTGGATAAAGCGTCCGCCCGAGAACTGTTAGGTCAGGGGTTCGATCCCCGGCCGTGTCAACCGAAGACTTTAGAATTGGTACTCTGGTAACTGCCTCGCATGGCGCAGCATGTGCTAGGACTGGTCGCCCCGGTGTCAGTTATACTCTGACGATATTATTATTATATAAGTACATTGTGAACTGTAGCATGGCATTTCTGTTTTGCATTGATCTGAGACCGGCAGCAGACCGGCAACAAAGAAAGAAAAACAAACAAACGAGCAAAACAAAAAAAAAACGAACCCCCCCAAAAAAATATAAGAAGCATGAAATCAAACAGACTAGAAATTTCAAAGCATTTTAGAAGCAAAAGATGGACAGGTAAAATACCAATACAATGTATAATGATAGCATTTACTTTGCAAAATTGAAAGCTATCGACAACATACATAACTGTATAGAATGACCATAATGATCATGGCAGTAAGCGGCAAGTAGGCAAAAAGGCAAAAGAATGACAAAGGCAAATGTCAGTAAGCTAAAGTCTAACATTTTAAAAATCGTCCTCAGCAGGTTCACCATCATTTCTCTTGGTAAGATGAATGGAGTCATCGTCAACGGGCAGTTCTCCCAAAACACTCTCTTCTGTTCAGGCATCAGACTACACAACAATCTGACAATGCCCTCTTTTTCCCATCGGGGAATACCTCTTGACGTTTTCATTGCTTTCGGTTTATTGATATCTTTTTCATTGTCTTTCTATGTTTCATCTTCATAGCTTTCTATGTCAACTTCTTTGAGAATGTCAACTTCTTTGTAATATCATCACGAGACTCTTTGTAATAGAGGAGCTTTGATCCCCGAACAAATCTCACTGATACTATAGCATCTGTTTGATTCGTGGAATGTTCCAGACTTGCCTGAAGTGACCCTTTTTCCCAATTTACAAAGTCTGAATAATTCATTTGTAACACTTTTGGGCCTCCACCAGCGGTCTGCACTGTCGCCACAAAATCGTTGAAATTCGAAAATATGTCTCCTCTTACATGAATATCTCATATTCTTTTAAAACATACCGTGAAATAGTCACAGGACATGAATGTATGACCCGTTTCAAGGTACTTCAAAAAATTACGCTGTGGAGAAGAGTACGCTGCTGTTGTTCAACAGTCTTACCAGAGACGTGAACAAATACCAATTTTCTTCTGTCCTGAACAATTGTCACACTATATAATGATGTCCTTCGCTTCCTCAACTATGTCGCGAATCGCTTTAACACTTTAACAAAAGCTGAAGTGACGTCCGAGGCAGAGGCCTTTCCGATGTTGACTCATGCCAGAGGACAGATCTGACCAGTTTGTGGTTTTTCTTTTTCGCCTGTCGTCTTAAGGGTCGAACGTCTCGTGGAAAGCTACAGGGCGGTTTATGAAGACGCAGCTTTTGACGCCGCGCATAAAGTGCAACATAATGACCTTTTGCATGTCCGCCGATACGATGATCTCAGACCCTAACTTCAGGGTCTTTCTCCCGATCATCTTCGTCGTAATGTTTACGGTTTGATGCAGCTCGTCTCTTGTGGGCTGTGTATTTTTGACAAATATCAAATTAACAGTCTGTGAAAATCCAAAACTGCAGGCATTGGTGCTCACGATGGAATAAGAGAAGAAACATATGCAGACATGAAATCAAACAGACTAGAAATTTCAAAGCATTTTAGAAGCAAAAGATGGAC
The DNA here is from genome assembly GCA_037039925.1 of Doris montereyensis. NCBI lineage: Eukaryota > Metazoa > Mollusca > Gastropoda > Nudibranchia > Dorididae > Doris > Doris montereyensis. Next base: position 372,118 of record JAXRKP010000219.1, on the reverse strand, counting down.
ATGTAAAATACCAATAACATTCTTGATAGCATGCAACATTGAAAGCTATCGACAACTACATAACTGTATAGAATGACCATAATGATCAGTATCCAACGCTTGAATTGAGAGAACACATAGTACAAAGTCAGTCTAAATAACATTTCAAAAATCATCCTCAGCAGGTTCACCATCATTTTATCTCCGTAAGATGAATGTCACGCATATAAGGGGCATGCTCTCGCTTCTTCTGTTCAGGCATCAGTTTGAAGGGTCTGACAATGCTCTTTTTTCCATGGGGAATACCCTTGACGTTTTCATTGCTTTCGGTTTATTGATAATTTTTTCAATGTCTCTGTGTTGCTTCATGAGGAGATTTTTTAATAGCATCTCTTCTGTCTCTTTGTAATAGGGAAAAACAATTCACTTGCATAGCATCTGTTTGATTCGCTTTCAAACTGTTAAAGTGACCATTTTGTCCCAATTTACAAAGTCTGAATAGTTCATTTGTATTTTGGGCCAAGGGTCTGCACTGTCGCCACAAAATCGTTGAAAAAAAATACAGAGCAGAAACGAGTCACATGACATGAATGTATGACCACAGTCTGTTGAGAGCATGCATGAGTTCAATTTGGAAGTCACTTTTTGTTTTGAATGAACAATTGTTCAAAAATCCAATTTCAACCATGTCACGATTATTATATGATTGACTCCAAAACTCCTCATGAATGACAGATTGACGTCTCTGTGAAGGGTGGAATTTTACAGGGCGGTTTGTGAAGAGACATTCTACATGTCAACATAATGGAGTCCGCCGATAATGATCTCGGTGCTTTTCCTTGTCGTAGTGATTCATGCATGTCTCTTGGGGCTACTTTTGACGTTTCCATGATACAATGTGGGCGGGGTTATCGTAGGCGATGGTGCAGAGGGCGTTTCTTTAGGTACAGCTGATCTGAGGAACAACGGTTAAATAAGAGTGCATTTCACGTTGTTATGTCCGATGACAAGTACCGCCTATAAGGGCATGATCTGAGGACAAGGGTGGAACTCTTCTATGTTGAGTCTGGTACACTCAAGCTGATCTGAGGACAAGGGGAAGCATCTGAGGCTTTGAAACTGTTAAATATGGAATTGATGTATATCCAAGGGTGAGGAGCAGACGACGACCTGTTGAGTCTGTTGAGAGCATGCATGAGAATTTGGAAGGACTTTTTGAACGGTGTTGAAAAATCCAATTTCGGCGGTCATTAGCTGACTCCAGGACTCCTCATGAATGACTTGACGTCTCCATGGTGGAAATTTTACGATGAGTCCATGAGGAGGAGAATGGGGTGCTTTTTCTTGGGATTCAGATGTGGTACTTCTCGTCTTTCAGATGAACCGGTGTTATCGTGGGCGATGGTGACAGCTGGTTGATCTGTCTGGTACAGCTGAGCTGAGGACGAGGGGGACGAGGGGGGTTGAGTCTGGTACAGCTGAGCTGAGGACGAGGGGTTTCGTAGAGTTGATCTGGCGATAAGGGGATTATGTACTGAGATGGTGACAATGGCAGAAAGTCTGTTGGGCTTGCTGATATCGGTTGCACTGGTGATGCAACAGGCCGACTTTCCTCGGATACATAGAATGGTGATTCACCTACATTTTGCGTAAGAGAAAATTTGAGAAACGAGAAGTCGTACTCTCGACAATCACCTTGCTGTTTTTCAAATGCTAGCGATTGGGGCGAAGGGGCATCGGTAACAAAGGAGATGGAACATTGTCAAATTCAGACAAGAGATCAGACAAAGACCTGCACTCTCCTACCATCGACGTTCAAGTAGATGGTACATGCTGAGACAAGAGACGATGAACTGGTGTTGATGTTGCAACTGGTAACAGTTTGGTGAACTCTCTGTTTTCGTTCGAGTCAGTGAAGGGATTGAACACACTTGAGCTCTCTGACAGACACTCACTTTCACCTGGATCATCATCGCCAAAATGAAGGCGTCGACGTGCACTCTTTACAGGTGTAGGAACATGGGGATCCAATGGACCAGTGATAACCTCAGCACCAGAGAAAGCTGGTACATCTGCAGTGGCAGCTGCTGCAGCTGCCGATCTTTGGATTTCTTGCTGACGTCGACGTTTCACCAACTGTGGTTCATAATTTTCATTTGAGCTCTGGTCGTCTTGGTGCTCTTGTCTTGGATGACGTTCCTGAAAGGCACGTGTTAAAAAACAAATTAATATTGATCTGAAATAAAGGGGTCTTTGTGTTTTGGCTAAAGGCACATGTTTAAAAACAAATTAATATTGATCTGAAATAAAGGTGTCTTTGTGTTTTGGCTGAATAGTTCATCTCATCTTCATAACAGTCTCACAGCAAGACGATTATTTTAGGAACTTGTCAACAGTGGTGCAAGAGTCAAAAATAAACTAAAAAGACATGTCACTTATTTGTCTACTTCACACCTGTTACCACTACAGTCACTCATGACCATTTTCCCGATAGGCCTACAAGATCAGTAAAACAAAAGCAACGAAAATCTAAAAATAAAAAAAAAATTACTGTTCTGATAATTTTCAATGGAATCAACGACCCTCCCCCCTCCTCCGCCTACCCCATCCCATCACTTTTCCGTTCACCTTCCCCTTCATACACGCAAATGCACATGCCATCCTTCCCTCGATTTGTTAGCTGCCTGTCCTCTGCTTATAACATTGTCTGTGTACTCATAGCCATGTATGCAAGTGTAACGTTACGCAATTATGAACTGGTCACCACGCACTTCACACCATTTATTTTGTGAAAGGTATCAACACTAACTACTTACTAGCACTACGCACAGGCCAAGTTCTTGGTAGCGTATCGTTACGCAATTTTGAAAGCCGGTAGCACTTTCCCATCCTATGTACTTCACTTAGATAGATTAGATTCTGCATTGAAGTTCATGTCTTGAGTGACGTAAATGTAAGATTGACATACCACAACATTTATTAAATTTGCGAACTCTTAATACTTAATACAATAATTTCGTCACACAGTACGCACTGATTAGATTATATAATAGATACTTACACGTACACTATAAAAGAAAATAATGTGTTTTACTATGAGTTTGCATGCTTTCTCCTTCGGTTAAATAAGAGCGGTTTATTACAACAATGGTGCATATGATATAAGGTCATTAGCAAGCAGATAGAATCACAACGTATAAATAATATCATCAATATTGTCCAGATGGGATGAAAATTCAAATAAAAAGAACATGATTGCAACTTACCTTTTGATCAGTTCTTTGAACAGTTATTGTGCATTCATATCAAAGGAGTCACGTCTTCTCAATTTACTGGCGGTCAAGAAACGAACTTCGCACGCATTTAAATTACCGATAACCTATTCACTCACTGGCATTATTAGCTGGATAAAAGTGACTGAATCTTTCGTTACCAATGTGAGCAGTCTCAAATTACTGCCTAACATCTCAAAACTGCCAAAGAAGGACTGAGACGAAACAATAGCAAGGGGACGATGCTCGTAACGTAGCCACGAGTTGTGTCATCTTATTTATGACGTCACATTATGTGGTCACCCATGGTACAGAACGCTGTCCCTACACTAGCACTAGCAGACCAGGCGGATACACGGTTTGAAAATTGAGATTTTGAACATTAAATTTCTGACGTGCTTGCATAACGAGTATCAAAAGTTGTTTTTGGTTCGATTGAAAGATTTTATGTTATTATGCGAAATGCTGTAATTATGAAATAAATATTTAAACTCTTTAGATCTAAGTCATCTTCTTCTCCTCCTCCTTCTCCTCCCATTCCTACTCCACCGCCTCCGCCTCCTCCTCATTTTTTCTTCCTCTCCTTCTTCTTCTCCTTGTCCTCCTACTCCTCTTCCTCCTCCTCATCTCCATCTCCATCTCCTCCTTCTTCCTCTTCCTCTTCTTCTTCTTCTTCTTCTTCTTCTTCTTCTGCTTCTTCCTTCCTCCTCCTTCTCCTTCTCCTTCTTCTTCTTTTCTTCTTCTTCTTCTTCTTCTTCTTCTTCTTCTTCTTCTTCTTCTTCTTCTTCTTCTTCTTCTTCTTCTTCCTCCTCCTCCTCCCCCTCCTCCTCCTCCTCCTCCTCCTCTTCCTCTTCTTCTTCTTCTTCTTCTTCTTCTTCTTCTTCTTCTTCTTCTTCTTCTTCTTCTTCTTCTTCTTCTTCTTCTTCACGCTTTACAAATTTTTCCTATTCTGTAAATGCTTTTGTTTACACTGTAGAATCTGAACAATAAATTTTGATATCCTTTCTGCTGCCGTAGAAAAAATACGTTTCATCAGAAAACAGCGAATGAATGCATTGGAAGCAAAACGCATTTCTCTATTGATGAACTGATAAAACACATTTAAAATGCGTTTTATGGGATCACGGTTAACGAGACGCAGAAAATAAATGCCTTTCATCAGATAATTCCGGCATTAATACGTTGAAAACAAAAAGCATTTCTTGAGGGTGATCTGATAAAACGCATTCTTCTTATTTGTTTGTTTGTCTTTAGCTCAAATTAAGATTTCGTTTAGTCGTGGTAAATGGGATATATTTTTATATATGGGATAGTCAAACAAAAACAACATTGCTATTTGTTTGGTTAATTAGAAAACACTTAATCGCGATTAACTGAAAACCTTGATTTTAAGAAAAATGCGTTTTATCCGATCACGGCACAGTAGTATTAGTAATAGTAGTAGTAGTAGTAGTAGTAGTAGTAGTAGCAGTAGCAGTAGTAGTAGTAGTAGTAGTAGTAGTAGTAGTAGTAGTAGTAGTAGTAGTAGTAGTAGTGGTGGTGGTGGTGGTGGTGGTGGTGGTGGTGGTGGTGGTGGTAGTAATAGTAGTAGTAGTAGTAGTAGTAGTAGTAGTAGTAGTAGTAGTAGTAGTGGTAGTCGTAATAATAGTAGTAGTAGTAGTAGTAGTAGTACTAGTAGTAGTAGTAGTAGTAGTAGTAGTAGTAGTAGTAGTAGTAGTAGTAGTAGTAGTAGTAATAGTAGTAGTAGTAGTAGTAATAGTAGTAGTAGTAGTAGTAGTAGTAGTAGTAGTACAAGTAGTAGTGTAGTAGTAGTAGTAGTAGTAGTAGTAGTAGTAGTAGTAGTAGTAGTAGTAGTAGTGGTGCTATTGGTAATAGTGGTAGTAGTAGTAGTAGTAGTAGTGGTAGTGGTAAAGGTAAAAGTAGTGGCAATAGTACTAGTGGCAGTGGTAATAGTAGCAGTGGTAGTAGTAGTAGTAGTAGTAGTAGTAGTAATAGTAGTAGTAGTAGTAGTAGTAGTAGTAGTAGTAGTAGTAGTAGTAGTAGTAGTAGTAGTAGTAGTAGTAGTAGTTATGAGATGAAAAGCTAGATAGAATCTAATGTTGCTTACCTGATCGACTAGTCGTGTTTCAAACGTGTATCCTTACAGTTCCAACGACATGTGTAACAAGAGCTTTACATCCACATTTAGAAAAGATCTAGTTTACAAATAAAAGTTTTAATATTTAACTTTTTTTTACACTTTGGTTCGTTTAGACCCAAAAGTAATTCGTTTCACTACAGTCGCAGAAAGTAACGAATGAGGTCACTCACTCAGTTATTACACAGTGCAACACGGTATTCAGTTCAGTCGTTGAACATAGCCTCCATTAGATTTATGTTCTTATACCTGATTTAATTAATGTATTAGGAATATGGGGGCATAAAGAACGGAAAACGATAAAAGTCTTTCCTTTCATATTCGCCACCATTAAGACTGTCTCGATCGAGAGATATAACCTTCCTCGTCCTCGCATTTTAGATCTACTCCTAAGCTAATAATGCAGCCCAAGCTCTTTGGGTCCCCTTGTGAAAAGTTTTTAAACACAGCTAGCCAAGTCAACAACGCTTGTGACATGCTCACACTCCTCCACTCTCTCCCCACTTGGAACAGGATTAGGCTGTAGCCTAGTGGGCTGCCATCAGAATAAGCACCGTGCTGTTGGTCCTCACACACACACCACACACACACACAACACACATCACACAACCCAAAATCTACGCTTCAACGAAAGTCGACCTCAAGAGTCTGGTTGGTGTGAGTACTATTTTATCTTGGATCAGAGCTCTCATCTCTCTCTCTCTCTTCTCTCTCTCTCATCATCGACTCTCTCTCTCTCTCTCTCTCATCTCTCTCTCCTCTCTCTCCTCTCTCATCTCTCTCACTCTCTCTCTCTCCTCTCTCTCTCTCTCTCCTCTCTCTCTCTCTCATCTCTCTCTCCTCTGTCTCATCTCTCTCTCTCTCTCTCTCTCTCTCTCTTCGTCTCTCTCTCTCTCACAGTCTCTCTCTCTCTCTCTCCTCTCATCATCTCTCACTCTCCGCGTTCTCTCTCACTCTCTCTCTCTCTCTCTCTCTCTCTCTCTCTCGTCTCTCTCTCTCTCACTCATCTCTCTCACTCTCTCTCTCTCTCTCTCTCTCTCTCTCATCTCTCTCTACTCTCACTCTCTCTCTCTCTCTCTCCTCATCTACCTCTCTCATCTCTCTCTCTCATCCCTCTCTCTCTCTCCTCTCTCTCATCTCATCTCTCTCTCTCTCTCTCTCTCCTCTTCACTCTCTCTACTCTCTCTCTACTCCCTCTCTCTCTCTCCTCTCTCTCTCTCTCTCTCTCTCTCTCTACTCTCTCTCTCTCTCTCTCTCTACTCTCTCTCTCTCACTCTCTCTCTTCTCTCTCTCTCCTCTCTCTCCTCTCTCTCTCTCTCTCTCTCTCCTCATCTCTCTCTCTCTCTCATCTCTCACCTCTCTCTCTCCCTCTTCTCTCTCCTCTCTACTCTCTCTCTCTCTCTCTCTGCTCTCTCTCCTCTCTCTCTCCTCTCTCTCCTCTCTCCCTCCTCCCTCGCTCCACCTCCCTCCTCCTCTCCATCCCTCCCTCTCCTCCTCCCTCCCTCCCTCCCCTTCCCTCCCTCCCTCCCCTCCCTCCCCTCCCTACCCTCCCTCCCTCCACCTCCCTCTCCTCCTCCCTCCCTCCTCCCTCCCTCCCCTCCCTCCCCTCCCTCCTCCCTCCGCCCTCTCCCTCCCTCCCTCTCTCCTCCCTCTCCCTCTCCCCTCCTCTCTCTCTCCTCCCTCTCCTCTCATCTCTCTCTCTCTCTCTCTCTCTGTCGCTCTCCCTCATCTCCTCCTCTCCCTCCTTCTCCTCTCTCTCTCTCTCGCTCTCTCTCTCTCTCCCTCTCTCCTCTCTCCCTCTCCTCCCTCTTCTCCTCTCATCCTCCCTCCCTCCCCCTCTCTCCTCTCCTCCCATGTCTCCTCTCTCTCCCTCTCTCCCTCTCCCTCGCTCCCTCCCTCCCTTCCCTCCCTCTCTCTCTCTCTCTCTGCTCTCTCTCTCCTCTCTCCTCTCTCTCAGCCTCCCTCCCTCCCTCTCTCGCTCTCCATCTCCTCATCTCCTCCCTCCCTCTCCCTCTCCTCTCTCCTCTCTCTCTCTTACTCTCTCTCTCTCTCGTACTCGCTCCCTCTCTCCCTCCCTCCCATCTTCTCCGCTCCCTCCCCTTCACGCTCTCTCTCTACTCTCTCTCGTCTCTCTCGCCTCCCTCGCTCCTCTCTCTCTCGCGTCCCATCCCTCCCACTCTCCTCCCTCCCTCTCCCTCTCTCTCCCTCCTCTCTCTCCCTCTCTCCATCTCTCTCGCCTCTCTCGACTCTCTCTCCTCCTCTCTCCTCTCTCTCGCTCCCCTCCCCCTCTCCCCCTCTCTCTCTCTCTCTCTCTCTCTCTCTCTCTCTCTCTCTCTCTCTCTCTCTCTCTCTCTCTCTCTCTCTCTCTCTCTCTCTCTCTCTCTCTCTCTCTCTCTCTCTCTCTCCTCTCTCTCTCTCTCTCTCTCTCTCTCTCTCTCTCTCTCTCTCTCTCTCTCTCTCTCTCTCTCTCTCTCTCTCTCTCTCTCTCTCTCTCTCTCTCTCTCTCTCTCTCTCTCTCTCTCTCTCTCTCTCTCTCTCTCTCTCTCTCTCTCTCTCTCTCTCTCTCTCTCTCTCTCTCTCTCTCTCTCTCTCTCTCTCTCTCTCTCTCTCTCTCTCTCTCTCTCTCTCTCTCTCTCTCTCTCTCTCTCTCTCTCTCTCTCTCTCTCTCTCTCTCTCTCTCTCTCTCTCTCTCTCTCTCTCTCTCTCTCTCTCTCTCTCTCTCTCTCTCTCTCTCTCTCTCTCTCTCTCTCTCTCTCTCTCTCTCTCTCTCTCTCTCTCTCTCTCTCTCTCTCTCTCTCTCTCTCTCTCTCTCTCTCTCTCTCTCTCTCTCTCTCTCTCTCTCTCTCTCTCTCTTCTCTCTCTCTCTCTCTCTCGCTCCCTCTCTCTCTCTCTCCCTCTCCTCCCCCCTCTGTCTCTCTCTCTCTCGCTCCCTCCCTCTCTCCCTCTCTCTCTCTCTCTCTCCCTCTCTCTCTCTCCCCCCCTCTCTCTCTCTCTCTCTCTCGCCTTCCTCCCTCTCTCTGTCTCTCTCTCTCTCGCTCCCTTCCTCCCTCCTCCCCCCTCCCTCTCTCTGTCTCTCTTATCCAGCCCACATCTGGTTGAGGACCACTGCTGTTACTTATTTACAGGCCTAATGTCCCTTGTGTGGCATAGACCATCTACAAATGCCCTCCATTTTCCACAGTCCTGGGCTATCTTTTCTTAGATATATCTCTTGCCAGCCGTACCCCATCTTCTTTATTTCTGCCTCGATGTCCCTGCGTCGTGTGTTTGGTGGTCTTCCTCTCTTTCTTTTCCCTACGGATTCCTAGTCAGGGCATCCTTACTGGTGTTTTGTTTAGGCTTTCTCGGTGTGTGATCTATCCACCACCATCTTTTCTTTTGGATGTCTTCTTCAACCGAGTAAGGGAGCTCTTTTCCAAAAGGTCTCTGTTGTTGATGGTGTCAGGCCAGTATATTCTGATGATCTTTCGTAAACACCTGTTGATAAATCTGGAATGTCTCTATGGTGGTCTTTGTTATTCTCCAGGCCTCAGCTCCATACAAAAGGACACATTTTATGTTAGAATTAATGATGCGGATTTTGATGTCTGTGGAGATTATTAGGGAATTACGTAATATACTTTTTTGAGCGACATGTAGGCTGCTCTTGCTTTCCCGATTCTTGTTTTCACATCCGCATCTATTCCTTGCCGACCACTGCTGTATAGCTTAGAAACAGTGTCACTGACCAAGATGCTAGAAATGGATTTGAAGGTGGCAGAGATGATGAAGATGCTGCGCTTGACTCTTGGACCTACAAGGAAAGCCAAAGGAGAAAAAAGAGAATATCCACAAAAATATAGGAGGGAACCAAAAGCATCGAAAATACGTGCATATATACATGAAAAGAAGATAAATATTATTATGTAATTCCCAATTGGTAAGAAAATTATATTACTTAATTCCTGAATAATCTCCATAGACATCAAAATCCGCCTCTTTAATTCTAAAATCAAATATAATGTCCTTTTGTATGGAGCTGAGACCTGGAGAATAACAAAGACCACCATAGAGAAATTCCAGACATTAATCAACAGGTGTTTGCGAAATTGAGCACATGAGTAAAAGAGCACTACAGATGAAAGTACCAGGCAACAGAAAAAGAGGAAGACCAAAACGAAGATGGATGGGTTGCATAATTATAAGTTTCAAATAGAGAGAGAAATCGAGTGAACGAGAATGATACAATGGACCGAAATCTGTAGAGAAAGAACAATAATAACATTCGTCATGGCAACCCTGAAGAAGAGGAAGAACATTGTTCACTTCGCTGCTCCCGATGTCCCGCCTGCGGTCGTGGAACCTGATCGTATACAACATGTAGATCTAGCTCTGCTTTATAGTCCGTCTTGGGTGGAACGACTTCGTACAATACTACTAGTACTAGTGAACACATGGATATGCCAGGCAGAATCAAAATGAACGCGTGAGGAGACCATTAATAAACTCCCGCACTGAAGAAGATCCCAGAATCCCAAAGCGCGCCAAATCCCTTCCAATCAACTTCCATTTCTAGATCTACAACTAGGGCCTATTGTGAGTGACTTACAGTCTCAAATCAAATAAAACACTATTTTTAATAGATCTAGATCTAGTATCTTTGGTCTCGGTCTCTCCACTCTTGACTTGAAGTTGAAGGAAACTAACACAGAATAATGCCTTCTGAATTTGCTCGTACTCGTACCATTCTCCAATTTGCCAAGCTTACCAAAAACGCAACAACCCCAACCCGAGGTTCTGTAAGCGCAGCAGGATATGATTTGTACAGGTAAATTTGGGGTGTTGATTCTGGGATTTAAATTAATCTAGTTTTACTTTTAGAGTTTAGAGATTATTGTGATTATAGCCAACCCATGCCCCATTTTGTTACTTCTATTTTTATCCTTGACTTTGGATCCCTTTTTCGAAAGGTGGAGTTCCATAGATCTAGATCTAGTCTTGTCACACCCAAAGAAAGATCTCACAATCAACAATCCCTGCCTAAGACTAAGGTTAACCACTAACTTCCCAGGGCCTGGCCAAGATACCATCCCCATTATCCCGGTATAAGGGGAGTGACTCTGCTTGGCTTAAAACATCCATTCACAAAAACTGATATAACTCTCATAATCAGACACCAATCAATTTCTTAATATCTAAATAAAGAAAAATGAATTACCTTTATATCATACCAAATTTAATACCTTTGATGCATATCTTCCATGTGAAAAAATTCATAAACTTGAAAAAAAAAAAAAAAATCACAAAAATTTACATTAATTTGTCCACTATTCTCCATAGAAATAGGCCTATTATATGGCAATTAGTTCAGGTTTTGATGAAATTGTGCAAAACAGTCCATTGCATAGATGTGTGTTGCAGAGCACACATCCAAACACAATCTCTGGCCTTTTATTTGACTGGGTCCGAATGTCTTTTTGACGACATTCAAACACTGCCTTTGCGCCCTGGCAGCCGAACTCGACGATGATCGGTAGAAGTCCCTGGGACTGATAATCCGGCAGCCGTAGGGATTTCACGATGAGTCCGTTTCCGTGATAAGCCTTTCATAAGGCTACGAGCTACCTCAATGTGGAACTGCAGGTGGTTCAGAGGTTTAGTTGAAGCAGGACGTGACATGTTCTGATAGAGAATGTAGGAGTTTAGAATGGCCGACTCAATAAGAAACCACAAACAGCATCGCCACCATTTGTGGCTTTTCCTTCCTATTGGGTAGTAAGAACGGAGATGATCCATTCTGTCGACCCCACCCATGTTTGAATTATATACAAGCACAGACTCCGGAATTTGTTTGTCGACTGGGCCATCCTTTGTGCGACGTGATGCGATACCCATTACCGGAGATGCATTTGTCGAAATCATGGAGATTGCTCGCTTGTCCCTCCACCAACAAGCAACAAGACTTCCAATCTGTCTGAATTGAAATTGATCCTTCTCAATTTTGCCTTTCAGTGTTTCCGGTTTTGTCGAATTGTAGCACACGAGTATGTCTCATGTGCAAGATCACTTGCAAGTTTCACTGAGCTAAAAAAATTGTCAAAATAAAAGTGTTTTTTCCTGAGGTATGGCTGTCCTAAGCTCCAGATCACATCATAGCCCAGTCCATTTGGCATCATTGTAGTAGCGTTGTTGCTTTTGCCGGTGTAAAAGTCGAAATCCAAAAGGAATGACGTGGCCGAGTCGCAGACGGACCATACTTTTACACCCCATGGATGGGGCTTCCCTCTTATGTATTGCTTGAATGACAAACGTCCGTGAAAGGGAATCATGGCTTCGTCAAATGAAAGAGCAATCCCAGGGTTGAATAGAGAATTGCACGCAGATTTCAGGGCGGCGATTACAGGTCGGATTTTATATAGGGGATCATAGCCATCCTGGCCTTTTGGAACGTTGTCGGTGTTGTCGGCAAGGTGTAGGTAGCGGGATATGTCCTGATACCGATTTCGTGACATGACATCAGCCACACAAGACTCGAAATAAGTGATCCAGTGACCAGTAAAGTGTATAAGCTGGCAATTTATGCACACTAAACATCATGTTGACATAGATGAAGGTTTTGATATCATTCACTGTCACAGGGGTAAAATTGGTGGCATTTTTTTGTCTGGCATACAGGTTAGTTTGAGTGACGATGGTATCGATCAGACTCAGGAAAAAATAAATCGAAAAAATCAATTGGTTCTGATTGATAATCAGTGTCTATAAGTTCTGTATTAGGACCAACACGTGAAGTGAACAAGTCAATTTCAACTGAATTTAGCTCTGAACTCAATGGAAAAGTTTGCGCATCACAATTGTTAGCGCCCCTAAGCCTAACTCGTCGTCTGAGTCCGATCCAATGTCAGAATCACTGATAGTAGATCTAGGCCTATTATCTTCTTTATCACCCAATTCATCGTCAAAGTCTAATTCGACATCGCTTTCGTCTAAATCGCCTTCAAAATCATCAACTGAGCTAGAAATGCCAGTAGATCTAGACGACTGAATCAAATTAGTTAGGTAGTTGAAAGCCATGATTTAAAAACTTTACACCTCGCTTCAAAATCGTCGTATTTCGTTTCTGTAAAGACAAGGAGAAAGTTTAACTTTTGTATCTTCCGGTAACTTTAGAAAGGTGAAACGAGTAGACATTTTCAAGTCCTAAAGATCCGTTTTTTACTATGATTATATAGCGGGCGTTACGGGATAAAACGATATCGGGGGATACGGGAAGTTAGTGGTTAAGGGAGGATTTCAATTAATGTTTGCTCGTGAGCGAAGATCAGTAACAAGTGAACATAATACTAATACAGATCTAAATTCTATGGGATGATCGCACTTTAGCACCGCAGTTCACACCGAAAACGATTACAGCCATTAATCTGTAACAAACCATAGTAAGTAGTTTAAACTTGATACATATGATACTCTCTCCTCGTTGCTCTATGAGTAGACCCAATAACAGTCGAGTCGCCTCCCTTACTTCCGGACTAGTCCTATACCGCTGACCCTAGGCACAACGATAGAAAGGACACTGGCGGGCTAAAGCGGGAGAAATTGGGAACCGGTTGACTTGGAAAGACGACTTGGAAACATGGGAGCAGAGCTCTTAGACTTAGAGAAATGTTTTTTGTTATAGTGTTGTATATTTATATAGCCTTCACTTCTATAGATCTAGATCTACCTTTCTTTACAAACATGTTGCAGTGGTCTCTCCCTAAGAGTAAGAGGCCCTAACAGATTTTCTGCTTCTTGATTATGCCTAAAGCCAGCCACTCACAACACAGACTTGCCTTGAGGCGAGGCATCTCAAAACGCCTAGGGGCCAGCCTGAGAGGACTGAGACAGCCTCAAAGAAAGTGAGTCAACGCGTGCACACATATGATACAGGTCTAGCCTCAGGCAAAATGGCATCTACTAAATCTAGTACTAGTCAAGTAGACCAAGATGTGGCGAATCTAGAGTCAGGGCGCCAGTACTCGCACACGCCCATCTCTCGCACACTTCGTGCTTTCGCGTCGATTGTTACAGAAATTACGCTGTTTTCCCCGCCACCACGTATCGTATATACGCAGTTATCCTTTCCCTTCGTTTCCTACCTATTTTTGAGACGACACGTCCTTATCTGCTATATTTTTTTACAAGAAAATCTTCGCGAATTGAGAAGTAAGAATATCCGCCATTTTTATTTTTCGCTAGTGGGCCCTGTAACTTTACTTAGTGATATGGAATTATGGGAATAAATCTATATTTAGTTTTTGTTGTTGAGAATGACTGGAAAATCCCTTCTATATTTAACTATGCCTTGGAATGCCGCGTGTTCATAGCTATTATTATGCTGTTTATGGGACTGCGAAAGGGGGATCAGTTTTCTATAGGAGTGCCACTAAGTCGCACAGCGCCCAACTCTCACTCATATTTGAGTAAATTGAGTAGTAAAGCATAATACGATGCTTACTACGGCTATTTTTTGTGGGTTTTTTAAACTACGTTTTGCTGGAGAGAGAGAAAGAGAGTTCATATTTTTATTTTTGAGTAACAAAACTGATTAACAAATCTTTCACTTTCAGAAATGACTTCAACTAAAAAATCTCGCCTAAAGAATATAAAATATTCTGAGTTGGTGAGAAAGACAGTGAATTTTGTGAATGGATTGGCTGCGATTGTGGGAGGTGGTTTCACTAGGTTGTCTGAAGGATGCAAGTTTGCAAGGGATGAGCATGAATGAGATTGAGAAAATAACATGTTTGTGAAAGTTGTAAAGTTTTATCATAAATAAAATCATGACTTTTATATCCAACATTTGTTTCTCAGCTCTTCTGTTTTACACTACAGTGTGTGACTGCTGTTGCTGTCTGTGCGACATCATGTGTTTTAATTAAGGTGTCAGAGAGTGAGTGGGTAACTGCTGGCGCTAGCTGTGTGACATGAGTAAATTAATTGTGAGTAAATTAATTGTGAGAGGGTTACGGAACTGTTTTGGGGTGAGTTAGCCATTGTTAGCAATTAAACAACTCTCAAAGCTTTTAACTGAGCTAAATTGTATCAAAACTTTGGATTCGGTCATAAATCGGGGGTCATTTACAGTGCACTTTGAGACTGCGAGTGCCGGAGCACAGGCTGTGCGACTTCAGGCAACTCAAGTTTGCTGTGCGAGACGGGGAACCATAATGGTCGTGCGGAAAAGGGTCGTGTGCGAAAGTCAATCACACAATGGGCTCGACACGCCACCTCTCGCTCAGGAAAAGATAACTCTTAAACATGGTAGCATCAAATTCAGGATCAAGCACAAAGAGCGTAAGTTACAAGAGTGACATGCCCCTTCCGACCGTTAGTGTGCGAGTGCCGGGGACTCCACTCTAGGACTTTTTTTATGAAAAAAAGAAAAAGGCCAGGGAGATTCTGGTATAAATAATGGCTCTAATGTAGAAATAGACATTGTCATAATAATCACATTAATTTGCTATTTTACATTTGGTAGACTGTTCATAGATCTCTCCGAATGGACGAAGATACACTTTATCATTATCATCATTGATATTATTATTAATATTATGCAGTCCTTATTAAAACTGAAACAAAACTAAATCTAGATTTAAAATATAAATAGATCTCACTCTTTTTTATATTCCTCATTCTAGACCTTGATAGTACTAGTAGGCTTTGTGATGAGACTGGCAATATCGCACCATGAATGGATTGCAGCGACTTGAAAATAGATTTCTCGCTACATTGCAAGAATGAAATACGTGTCGTCCCCTTTTCGGCCTTAATGTGAAATTTCAGACGAGGTCAGAATTCAAGCAGGTCGTGTTCAGGCCTGTGTGTGGTCTCAGGCGTACAGGCAAAATCCTCAAGGCAAACCTGGGTCGTGAGTGGTCGGCTTATGAGGCCGTTTTGAAAAACTTCAGTCCAGTCCAACTAAAAGTAAAAGACCAGGTTTTCTTCTGCCTTTGGTCTGCTAAATGAAGGATCATGGAGTGTGTTGTAAGTCTAGAATCTGTGCTAGATTTTGTCACGTCAGCATTGGGCACGCACCAAATGACTGAGGCAATTGACACCCCGGTTGGTATTGGCATGCAACACTTGCAGTCAGCTCAGACCCAGACAGTTGACGTCATTGAAACATCTTGATCATCTTGCCACTTTAGGATACAAAGTTATTAATACAGAACTATGTTCTCACGGTTAAATAACTTTATTAAAGAATAAAACAAAGTAGAGGATGAAAATGTTTCTCATGAGTGAGCTGACTTCTTCTAGTTCGTTGGCGGAAGTCTTCTTCAACCGTAAACTTGGAAGGTCGAGTGTCAAGTAAGGGAGATCACTATGGTCGCTACACCACCATAGGCGTTGTGAAATAGAAGCGTGTGATTTCATTGAGAAAGCAATCTTTACCTGAAGACCAACATCAACAATGGAGCTAAGCGAGCCTTATCATTGAAAGGGTGGTTCCTCTATACTCAAATCATTTATGGGGTCCCCCGATTGCCATGGAACTGAGCTGCGGATATCCCTAACTGGCGATACGCAGACGTGGACATTTTGCTGTGTTTCCTTTTTTTATATCTTTATTTTAAACACGATAGTAGTTATCTTTGCTTCTTGTTGACTTTCTGGTATTTCTTTAGATTCTTTAATTTGATTGACATTGTTTGTTAGGGATGTCAACACTTTGGCCCCCCTAATTTGAGTACATCTCATGTAATGCCATTATTTTCTGGAATTTTTTTATGCTTTATTACTAGTTTTCATGACATCATATATTTTGTATTCAGTAAATAATTTTAGTTGTATTATATTTGTCTTGGCTTGATTTTTATTACACTCACTGGCTTTTTTAGTTGTATCATACAAATCTCATTAGCCGTTATCAGAAAATTTAAATGGAAATTTTCCCCTTATTAAAATAGTATTTCTGTAGCAAAGAAGGCAATTGAAGCTTGAAATCTATCTTCTTTGCAACTTTGCAGTTTGTAGTCTCATACGTAACGGCATACTGCAGAGATGAAATTGAGTGAGATGGGGGTATATTTTGTCCTTTAAAAGTGCGTTAATTGTCTGATCACTCTGAAGTGAGGTCTTGTCAAATATTTGTGGGTCGAGTGGGGTAATTCAAAAAGATGACTTTGACAAACAAAGAACGACCAACTCAGAATTACATATATATATAGTAGTATATTCTCTTTGTTGTCATTTGAGTTGTATTTTTCTTTTGTTAAGAATGTTCTTTTTTTTGTTTTGATTTCAGTGCTGTGGATCATGTTGTTCCTGCGAAAGGGAAAGCCATAGTCAACACCGACATTCAAATCGCTGTTCCAGATGGATGTTACGGTCGTGTGGCACCCGTTCTGGTCTCGCTGTGAAACATTTCATCGATGTTGGTGCAGGGGTCATTGATCATGATTATCGAGGAAATGTTGGTATTGTGATGTTTAACTTTTCGGACAAAGATTTTGAAGTGAAACAAGGTGACAGGATTGCTCAGCTCATCTGTGAACAAATTTTCTACCCTGATTTAGAGGAGTTACCTTCCCTTTCAAAAACGGCTAGAGGAAGTGATGGATACGGGTCAACTGGCACGAAATAAACTCTGTGCATTGCTTCTCCACATGGAGCTTAAAATCTTCTTTTTTTTTATGTTATGTTGAATATCTGCTTGAAAGTTCAGTGCTTTCTGAAATTTTATTGTTAGCAAATGCAAATTACCATGATGTGACCTGTGTTTATTTTTATTTTGACCTCTGCGGAATCATTGTTATAATTAATCATAATGATGTCTCCATCTGTTAAATGTGAAGTTCATGCCTCTCAATGTCATCCCTTAAAAGTGGTATATTTGCTCTTTATTTTGTGACTCAATTGAAACGGTATTGACTTAAGAATTATGTTTATCTCTCTACTACAAGGAGAAGAATGAACTGATTATTAATAAGTTACTTTTTACGAGACGTATACTTTACCTCTACTGAGACAAATTGGAAATTAGCTCTTCATTGTCTATTTTAAAAACTATTCAGTTTCATACTTATATGTGTGATGATACTGACAATGTCTTTTCCTAGCCTTGAGCACATTGCTTCCAACCTACTGCTAAAATAGCGGATTTGTACGCTTATTTCGAGATTGTACACTTTTTGAGATTTTTTTGGGTGGTTTTTCTCGTTTACCTTTTGTTTTGTTGCATTCTTTAGCATTTTCAAATTGTTCACTTTTTCTCTCTCTCTCTCTCTCAAATATTCTTCTTTTTGGCATGTAATCTCTGACTTTTTCTGTTCATGGTGTTTGCAGCTGTCTGGCTAGGATTTTTGTCTTGTGTTGTGTGTTTGTTAGTAGATGATAGACAGGGAGTTGAGTGAGTGAGACATACAAGTGATTGATAGCTTTACCTTGAAAATTTCTGTACAGTTCCTGAATAAGCTGTGTTACTGCAGGAATTAAATTTTTAAAATTGTTTATTCATGTGTGTGTGTCATGTACTTTTCAACATGATTTCTTATCTTATTATAACTAGATCATAATTTGTCTACACTACTGTACGGGTTAGTGTTAAATTGCTTGTAAGTTCTGCGGGGAATTGTGAATTAATCATGTGGGGGAGGGGAGTAGAGATGATAGATGAAAGTTATTTACTTCAATTGTATTTGTATTCAGTACTAACTAAATTATATTACGTTATTATTGATGTCGTTATGAAATTGGGCTTGTCGATTCTGGTTATTGATTTTGTATGTTATACAGTTCAAGACACCTACTCGAATTTCACCATGATACTTTTTCTCACTTGGCTCAGGTATGAATGAGTACCCCAGCTTTAGGTAGAGAAAGATCTTGTCAAGAGTGTTTAGTTGTTAGTACTTATAGCCCAACAACAGGCTTGTGTACTGCATACTCCCCTGACTGGAAGTTGAGAAGGACATTGATTCATTGAATGAAGAAATGGCCTGAGGGGATAGATCAGGGTTGCCAGTGAGGCTTTTGCAAAATCACTAAATTTCATGAAAAAATTCACTATTTTTGTCTTAAAATCACTAGATATCTAAATTCATTACAGGAGTCTTTACCATGTTGACTTCAGAGAAAACCCTCTCAACACATGCAGAGGAGTGGGGTAGTACAGCAAGGGTGCACATAAGACGGCCAAGTGTTGGGAATTTTGGCTGCCCGGTTCCATCTTTCAATGATGCCATCAATGTCCAAAACTCTGCGACAGATTTGTCTCAGAGCTGTTCCAACTGCTCTTTGGCTTGTAGAAGATGTAACAAGAGGTCGGGGTTGACAGAGCAATTCCAGGATCAAGCGCTGACAAGGAAGCCAAGACTGACGTTTTGGAAAACTCAAAATGGCTGCGAATTTGTGCACACAACTCTTCCAAAAACTTCTTACAATCTCCCCGAAACCGTTCTTCGTTCTCTCCAAGAGACATGTTGGCAAGTTAAGCAGCACAACGGCCTCCAACGATCAGCTCATTCAATGGGCGGTGAATAGATTTGTCTGATGGGAGGATGTCACTGAGGTCCTTTGAAGCCAAAATGTCATCCCGCACGAACAAAGACAGCATATCTCTGTGTAAAGGGAGCTGATGTTGTTGAAAAGAGTGGATTTGTGGCTGTTCAGACTGGAAATGTAAATTCATCTTGTCTGCTTTGGGCAAAATGTAGTTTAAGAATAGCAGCAATGTGCTTTGTGCCAACACTGGCCATTCTTTGATAGATGATTGATGCCCTTCAATTTTGTCCACGCTGGCTTCCGCTTGAAAGTACAGGAACAAGGCATCCCACTGTTCAATGATGCGCGCGTAACTTGACCTCGAGACAGCCATCTGGTTTGAGACAGTTTAACCATTCTGTGATCCTGTGCCGTGACAACTTTTTGTATCAGGTGAAAGTCTCTCTGCCTCTTGGAACTACGTGAGAAGTAGCTACAAACATCTTTTACAAACGACTCTAGCCACGTAGGCAGATGTTTACTGGCGTGGTTTGCGCAAAGGGTGAAGGAATGGCAAACACAGCCCAGTACAAATACATTGGGAAGGTCAAACTTCAGCAATGATTGGAATCCACTGTTTATGCCCATCATTGTAGCACAGTTGTCCGCAGCAAAGCCAATTCGTTCCTCAGTGGTATTTTCTTTGCCCTGAGTAGATCTTTCACGGCAGCATACAGTGTCTCTGCCGAACCGTTCTCCACTTCCACGATGTCCAGAAGTGCGTCCTTTACCTCAAAACCTTCAATAAATCTGATGACCACTGCTAAAACTTCGTCGTGGACACATTTGTACTTTCATCTATTAACAGCGAAAAGAAATTGTCTGCACAAACAGATGAAACTGATTTTTTTTCTCAACATATGCTATTCCCTCTTGCATGACGTACGACGCTTTTGTTCTCTTCATTTTCATATTCGCAGCAATTTTACTGTCTGGGAACATGACAGCATACAGTGGGGCCATATGATCTGCTTGATTGAAGGGAACCCGATGCTCTGCCATATATCCAGCCATCAGAATCTCTGCCTTTGCTGTTGCTTGTTCGATACTGGTGACATGTTCATTTGTCTTCGACTTAAAAAAGGCAGTCATTGTCAAAAATTGTTGTTTTTTTTTTAAGCCATGGCTTTCACGTGCTTTTCTGACTTCATGTGGCGTTGTAGAGCTCCTTTATTAGGATCTTTAAATTTGCTATCGCAAACCTTACATGATGTTTGGCCGTCAGAAGTTGACATCAGCCACTCTGAAAATTCTTTATCTTGTAACCAAGATTTGCAAAATGTTTGCCGATACCACTTTGGCTTTGGCGGTCCAGAATCTTCCATTTCTTTTCGTGCGATAATCCTCAAAGTGAAACATTAATAAAAAATATGCACTGTAGATAGACTAAATCTAGGCCTTACACTTATCACAAACCTAAGTATAAAGATTCAATTTAATTTTTAGATGCACCTTTAGGTTTGTCACAGATCATTGACTGATGAATAAGACTCTTGCACTGCGATATCTACTTGCAGGGTGGTGTGATGTAACTTCAACATCACAAAATGGTATGATAATAGGGTTAGCCTATTTTTTCCAACCCATTTAAATAGGTGGAACATCATTGCAAGTAATAAAGAATAAAATAGTGACTCACCAGATAATGTGGCCTTGCACCCCTATTTTGGGGGTCATTCCAAGTGTCAGAGATGCTAGAACTCATATAGGCCATGACACCTGTCAATCACAATTCCATAGTTGGGCACTTGAAGTCAATTTGGCATGATGTTAGGCTTACTACTCCAAGACAGGAGAGCCCAAAACAATAGCTAGTTTGCCGGGTTTTATCTTTCCTGGGGTATTATAACTTATTAGGCCCTAGAGATGTGCATTTTGAGCACAGCCTATTGCGGACATAAAAAAAGAAAAGAAAAGTGAAAAACTGAAGAAAAAAAATTAATTAAAACAAAACCAAAAAATCACTAGATTTAGGCTTTTTTTCAAAAACATTCACTAGATTTTGAAAAAATCACTAGATCTAGATCTAGTGAAAAATCGCTAGCGCTGGTAACCCTGGGATAGATGATACATGTAGATATACTAATATTAATAATAATAATATACAATTACAATCGGTGAGTCTGCACTTGTGCAGGGATACAGAATATAGATATTAATTCTTCTTCATCTAAGTCTAATCTAATGATCTGATTTTTGCATTGTATTCTTTTGCTTTTGAAGAAGAATATTAAATATCATAATGTACAGCATAGTTTTGTTTATTCATGTGTGGTTATACCGATATGTCTTTTGGTATGTTAAATGTTTGTTCATGTGTGGTTATACTGGTATGTCTTGGTATGTTAAATGTTTGTTCACGTGTGGTTATACTGCTATGTTAAATGTTTATTCATGTGTGGTTATACCGATATGTCTTTTGGTATGTTAAATGTTTGTTCATGTGTGGTTATACCGATATGTCTTTTGGTATGTTAAATGTTTGTTCATGTGTGGTTATACCGGTATGTCTTTTGGTATGTTAAATGTTTATTCATGTGTGGTTGTACCGGTATGTTTTTATGTTAAATGTTTGTTCATGTTGGTTATACCGGTATGTCTTGGTATGTTAAAAAATGTTTGTTCATGTGTGGTGATACCGGTATGTCTTTTGGTATGTTAAATGTTTGTTCATGTGTGGTTATATCTTTTGGTATGTTAAATTTTGGTATGTTAAAAAATGTTTGTTCATGTGTGGTGTATGTCGGTATGTTAAATGTTTGTTCATGTGTGGTGATACCGTATGGTATGTTAAATGTTTGTTCATGTGTGATGATACCGTATGTCTTTTGGTATGTTAAATGTTTGTTCATGTGTGGTTATACTTGGTATGTTAAATGTTTGTTCATGTGTGGTTATACTGGTATGTTAAATGTTTGTTCATGTGTGGTGATACCGGTATGTCTTGGTATGTTAAATGTTTGTTCATGTGTGGTGATACGGGTATGTCTTTTGGTATGTTAAATGTTTGTTCATGTGTGGTTGTACCGGTATGTCTTGGTATGTTAAATGTTTGTTCATGTGTGGTTGTACCGGTATGTCTTTTGGTATGTTAAATGTTTGTTCATGTGTTGTTGTACCGGTATGTCTTGGTATGTTAAATGTTTGTTCATGTGTGGTTATACTGGTATGTTAAATGTTTGTTCATGTGTGGTTGTACCGGTATGTCTTGGTATGTTAAATGTTTGTTCATGTGTGGTTGTACCGGTATGTCTTTTGGTATGTTAAATGTTTGTTCATGTGTGGTTGTACCGATATGTCTTTTGGTATGTTAAATGTTTGTTCATGTGTGGTGATACCGGTATGTCTTTTGGTATGTTAAATGTTTGTTCATGTGGTGATACCGGTATGTCTTTTGGTATGTTAAATGTTTGTTCATGTGTGGTTGTACTGGTATGTCTTTTTGGTATGTTAAATGTTTGTTCATGTGTGGTTGTACCGGTATGTCTTTTGGTATGTTAAATGTTTGTTCATGTGTGGTTATACTGGTATGTTAAATGTTTGTTCATGTGTGGTGATACCGATATGTCTTGGTATGTTAAATGTTTGTTCATGTGTGGTGATACCGGTATGTCTTTTGGTATGTTAAATGTTTGTTCACGTGTGGTTATACTGGTATGTTAAATGTTTATTCATGTGTGGTTATACCGGTATGTCTTTTGGTATGTTAAATGTTTGTTCATGTGTGGTTATACCGGTATGTCTTTTGGTATGTTAAATGTTTATTCATGTGTGGTTATACCGGTATGTCTTTTGGTATGTTAAATGTTTATTCATGTGTGGTTATACCGGTATGTCTTTTGGTATGTTAAATGTTTGTTCATGTGTGGTGATACCGGTATGTCTTTTGGTATGTTAAATGTTTGTTCATGTGTGGTTGTACCGGTATGTCTTTTGGTATGTTAAATGTTTGTTCATGTG
Source organism: Doris montereyensis (assembly GCA_037039925.1). NCBI lineage: Eukaryota > Metazoa > Mollusca > Gastropoda > Nudibranchia > Dorididae > Doris > Doris montereyensis. Next base: position 349,264 of record JAXRKP010000219.1, on the reverse strand, counting down.
TGGTTGTACCGGTATGTCTTGGTATGTTAAATGTTTGTTCATGTGTGGTTGTACCGGTATGTCTTGGTATGTTAAATGTTTGTTCATGTGTGGTTGTACCGGTATGTCTTGGTATGTTAAATGTTTGTTCATGTATGGTTGTACCGGTATGTCTTTTGGTATGTTAAATGTTTGTTCATGTGTGGTGATACCGGTATGTCTTTTGGTATGTTAAATGTTTGTTCATGTGTGGTTGTACCGGTATGTCTTTTGGTATGTTAAATGTTTGTTCATGTGTGGTGATACCAGTATGTCTTTTGGTATGTTAAATGTTTGTTCATGTGTGGTTGTACCGGTATGTCTTTTGGTATGTTAAATGTTTGTTCATGTGGTTATACCGGTATGTCTTTTGGTATGTTAAATGTTTGTTCATGTGTGGTGATACTGGTATGTCTTTTGGTATGTTAAATGTTTGTTCATGTGTGGTGTGGGCTGTTAGCTGGCGCTGCTGCTAGGTCCTATTTCTTTCACGTTCACACATATTTCTTCTCTTGCTGTTTCCTTCTTCTATTTCTATCTTATTTCAAGTCTTATTCGAGGAAAAGTAAGGATAGGTACATGTATTATTATTGCTATTTAAAATGCCGTTACCGTAGTATTAGTTATAAGTAATAATGTAATATAAGTATTACACTTTGTTAATAAGAGTAGTGTCCCTTGTCTAATACTAGTAACACTAACTACTATTAATTATTGTGTTTTAGTATTTAGTTTTTTATCGGGACTGGTGAGTCTGTTGACATTGACAATATGACCTTCCTTATTTCAGCTTTTTTGTTGTTGTTAGTCTTGAATTCCAATACATAAGAAAGAATCAATCACGGAATGCTCAAACTATAGAGGGATATCACTACTTAGCGTTTCAGGAGAAGTATGTGCCAGGATACTGGAAATGAGACTAAGGAAAAGAGTAGAGGATCAGATTCAGATTGAAGAGCATCAGAGTGGATTTAGACTGACCAGGAAGAAGTGTACATGTACAAGACCACATTTTACAATTAGACAAATAATAGAATTTAATAGAAACATTCCTTGAGAGAAACATTGACTTGCACTTTGTACCTGTGTTTTATCGACTTAGAAAAGGCATTTGACACTTAGTGTGAGGAGGGACTAACTATGGCATTCCTTAAAAGAACACAATGTAGAGCAAAATTTAATAGAAGTAAGCCATTAAAAGTTTTTACAATAAACCAACATGTGCAGTGAGAGTAGCTGGAAACATCTGCAGAATTTGATGTAGATATAGGAGTAAGACGGTTGTATCTTAAGTCCTCTTTTGTTTATCACATTTATGGATTCAGTCGCAAAGGCATCCTCAAAAATGAAGAAATTGTTTATTGAATGTAGGTATGTGGCAGCTCAAACCAGTAAATGTATCATAGTATCAATGCTTTCATTTGCCGATGATTTACTTCTGTTTGGAAAATCAGAAAGGGACCTTCAGTCGAATATCAACATTATGAACAATGAACTAAAAAAAGGATGAGAGTAAATACAAAGAAAACAAAAACAATACTAGTAACAGGAAGCTAAAACACGAAATCCTAAATTGGGCAGGAGTATTTAGAACAAGTTCAAAGTCAAAGCTACAATTACCTAGGAGTAATGATTAATTCAGAGGAAAACTAAGAGAAGAAATTAGCCAGAGAATCAAAAAGGCAAGTGCCCAATATATTATAATCATCTAGGAAAGACATTTGTAGGTAAGCAAGAATTGTCAACAAAAACCAAAATGGCAGTATACAATACAGTTTATTCAATTGTCCTACTCTCTTTTATAGTTTATAGCAGCAAAACTTGGACTTAAGACAGTAGAGTAGAGGCAGCTGAAATGAAATATGTAAGAAGAGTAGTAGTAGGGAAAACTAAAAGAGACAAAATCAGAAACACAACAATAAGACAAATAAGAGATCAAATCAAAGCAGATGACATAAAAACTAAGATAGAAACAAATCAATTGAGATGGTTTGGGCATGTAAACAGAATGAATGACAATAGAATAGCTAAATCAGTATACAGTGCTAAAGCCCAAGGTAAAAGACCAAAAGGCAGACCTTGGAGAAAGGGAAGAAGATATAAAATTAAAAGAGGCATTGAAGCATAGAAATTTAACTTTTTTGGAAGGAAACAGAAAATGCCAGGACGGCATGCTGGAGAAAGATCATCTCGGGCATCTGAGCCCATACACCGAAAGGTAGAATGGGAACTGATATCAAAAGAAAGAAAGTCTTGAATTTCTAAATGACTACTAAATACCACTGCTTCAGTCTCAAATGTTACTTTCTTGCAACAAAAAAAAGGTAAACCACTGTTCCAAAAGCTTGTAAGAAGAAATGAATCACTGTTCTTGAGCTACGTATGTCTATCCACTTTAAAATAACGATATCTGATACAGTTCTCTCTCTGTCTACACTATTCTCTGTAGCAGTCCTGAGTCACACAGGTGATTCCGTCACTTGTCTTAATGTATTGACACGTGCACTAGTACAAAAGTAGGTAAAGTATACGACTTATAACTCACATAAAGTCTCAGGCACTTCGGATCTGCTCGGTCCCAATAAAAACACAACTAACTAGTTCTAGTGTAATTGTAATATCGTCTCACTGGTCGTTAAAACGCAACTAGTTCTAGTGTAATAATATCGTCTCACTGGTCATTAAAACACAACTAGTTCTACTCTAGTGTAATACCATCTCACTGGTCATTAAAACACAACTAGTTCTAGTGTAATATTGTCTCACTGTTCGTTAAAACACAACTAGTTCTAGTGTAATATCGTCTCATTGTTCGTTAAAACACAACTTTTTCTAGTGTAATATCGTCTCATTGTTCGTTAAAACACAACTGGTTCTAGTGTTATACCGTCTCATTGTTCGTTAAAACACAACTAGTGTAATATCGTCTCACTGTTCATTAAAACACAACCAGTTCTAGTGTAATACCGTCTCATTTTTCATTAAAACACAACTAGTGTAATAATAATATCGTCTCACTGTTCGTTAAAACACAACCAGTGTGATACCGTCTCATCGTTCGTTAAAACACAACTAGTTCTAGTGTAATACCGTCTCATTCTTCGTTAAAACACAACTAGTTCTAGTGTAATACGGTCTCATTCTTCGTTAAAACACAACTAGTTCTAGTTCTAGTTTAATACCGTCTCATTCTTCGTTAAAACACAACTAGTTTTAATGTAATACCGTCTCATTCTTCGTTAAAACACAATTAGTGTAATACCGTCTCATTCTTCGTTAAAACACAACTAGTTCTAGTTTAATACCGTCTCATTGTGCGTTAAAACACAACTAGTGTAATATCGTCTCACTGTTCGTTAAAACACAACTAGTGTAATACTGTCTCATTGTTCGTTGAAACACTAGTTCTAGTTTAATATCGTCTCACCGTTCGTTAAAACACAACTAGTGTAATATCGTCTCACTGTTCGTTAAAATACAACTAGTTCTAGTTCTAGTGTAATACCGTCTCATTGTTCGTTAAAACACAACTAGTTCTAATGTAACACCGTCTCATTGTTCGTTAAAACACTAGTTCTAGTTTAATATCGTCTCATTGTTCGTTAAAACACTAGTTCTAATGTAATACCGTCTCATTGTTCGTTAAAACACTAGTTATTGTGTAATATCATCTCATTGTTCGTTAAAACACTAGTTCTAGTGTAATATTGTCTCATTGTTTATTAAAACACTAGTTCTAGTTTAATATCGTCTCATTGTTCGTTAAAACACTAGTTCTAGTCTAATATCGTCTCATTGTTCATTAAAACACTAATTCTAGTCTAATATTGTCTCATTGTTTATTAAAACACTAGTTCTAGTTTAATATCGTCTCATTGTTCGTTAAAACACTAGTTCTAGTCTAATATCGTCTCATTGTTCGTTAAAACACTAATTCTAGTCTAATATCATCTCATTGTTCGTTAAAAGGCTAGTTCTAGTGTAATATTGTCTCATTGTTTGTTAAAACACTAGTTCTAGTTTAATATCGTCTCATTGTTCGTTAAAACGCAACTAGTTCTAGTGTAATACTGTCTCATTGTTTGTTAAAACACTAGTTCTAGTTTAATATAGTCTCATTGTTTGTTAAAACACTAGTTCTAGTGTAATATCGTCTCATTCTTCGTTAAAACACAACTAGTTCTAGTGTAATACCGTCTCATGCTTCGTTAAAAACACAACTAGTTCTAGTGTAATACCATCTCATTCTTCTTTAAAACACAACTAGTTCTAGTTTAATACCGTCTCATTGTTTTGTTAAAACACAACTAGTGTAATATCGTCTCACTATTCGTTAAAACACAACTAATGTAATACTGTCTCATTGTTTGTTAAAACACTAGTTCTAGTTCAATATCGTCTCACCGTTCGTTAAAACACAACTAGTGTAATATCGCCTCACTGTTCGTTAAAATACAACTAGTTCTAGTGTAATACCGTCTCATTGTTCGTTAAAACACAACTAGTTCTAATGTAATAACGTCTCATTGTTCGTTAAAACACTAGTTCTAGTTTGATATTGTCTCATTGTTCGTTAAAACACTAGAGTTCTAGTGTAATATCGTCTCATTGTTCGTTAAAACACTAGTTCTAGTTTAATATCGTCCTCATTGTTCGTTAAAACACTAAACTAATTCTAGTTTAATATCGTCTCATTGTTCGTTAAAACACAACTAGTTCTAATGTAATACCGTCTCATTGTTCGTTAAAACACTAGTTCTAGTTTAATATCGTCTCATTGTCCGTTAAAAACACTAGTTCTAATGTAATACCGTCTCATTGTTCGTTAAAACACTAGTTCTAGTTTAATATCGTCTCATTGTTCGTTAAAACACTAGAGTTCTAGTGTAATATCGCCTCATTGTCCGTTAAAACACTAGAGTTCTAGTGTAATATCGTCTCATTGTTCGTTAAAACACTAGTTCTAGTTTAATATCGTCTTATTGTTCGTTAAAAACGCAACTAGTTTTAGTGTAATACCGTCTCATTGTTCGTTAAAACACTAAACTAATTCTAGTTTAATATCGTCTCATTGTTCGTTAAAACACTAGTTCTAGTGTAATATCGTCTCATTGTTCATTAAAGCACTAGTTCTAGTTTAATATCGTCTCACTGTTCGTTAAAATGCAACTAGTTCTAGTGTAATACCATCTCATTGTTCGTTAAAACACTAGTTCTAGTTTAATATCGTCTCACTGTTTGTTAAAACACAACTCGTGTAATATCGCCTCACTTTTTGTTAAAACACAACTAGTGAAATACCGTCTCATTGTTCGTTAAAACACAACTAGTGAAATACCGTCTCATTGTTCATTAAAACACAATTAGTGAAATACTGTCTCATTGTTCGTTAAAACACAAGTAGTGAAATACCGTCTCTTTGTTCGTTAAAACACAACTAGTGTAATGCCGTCTCATTGTTCGTTAAAAACGCAACTAGTGTAATATCGTCTCATTGTTCGTTAAAACACAACTAGTGAAATACCGTCTCTCATTGTTCGTTAAAACACAAGTAGTGAAATACCGTCTTAGTGTTCGTTAAAACACAAGTAGTGAAATACCGTCTCATTGTTCGTTAAAACACAAGTAGTGAAATACCGTCTCATTGTTCGTTAAAACACAACTAGTGTAATACCGGCTCATTGTTTGTTAAAACACTACTAGTGTAATATCGTCTCACTGTTCGTTAAAACACTACTAGTGTAATACCGTCTCACTGTTCGTTAAAACACTACTAGTGTAATACCGTCTCACTGTTCGTTAAAACACTACTAGTGTAATACCGTCTCACTGTTCGTTGCGACTACGTAAAGACGCACAATAAAACAATAAGTTTGAAATATGTCAATCCCCGAAAATAATTTCACAGTAAATACACTACATCTCTCCTATTGCCCCCTTTGTTGGGACTCAAAAAAGATAGCTGCACTCAAATTACGTCGGTAGCAATACTCTTTTATTACTCCGCGTAATTAAAAAAAAGAAATAACACAAGTATTGCCTACTAGTACTATCAGTATCAGTCTGTTAGACTTTGGAACGTTCCTCAGTTCTAGACACTGAATATAAGATAGTACGAAAAATCAATATCTTTTACATGCGAGTCGAGTATTCGCTTAATTCTAACGTTCTTACTCACGTCACACGGACTCTTAGATGGAAAAGCACATTTTAACATGCAACAACTTCCCGTATTTATGTAGTTGACTTTCATTTCAATGCCGTCTTAATTGGCTTGCGCCAGTGATATATCCCCCCTGTGTCAACTGAAAATTTCCCAAAATCCAAAGACGATTCATGCTCATATATCATATTAAAAGGTGCACGTACATGTCGCTACGGCACTGTCAGGGCCATATAAATCTGACATCCATGGCAAGTCAATTTCCTCCCCGAGTAACATCTCTATCTGATATCTATCTGTCCCATGGCGGAGGCCGTTGGGGCGCTACCGATGACCACATAACCAGTCATTTCCTCCACTCCTTCCTGTCCTTCGCCCGTCTCATCAGCTCACTTACTTATATGCGCACCTTAATACTACCCCCACATTGAGTACCGCTTAGTTCCTGTACTTGATCATCAGATGCCTGACAGTGACAGCTGTTGGGTAAATCTAGCGTATCGGGTAAAACCTGGGACTACCTATACAAGATCGTTGGGGAAAGCCCACGAGTCAATTAACATGGCGTGGCACTCCTCGAACTTTAACTGTAGTTCAAATTTCCTCCACTCATCTTTTCTTCTATACACCGGTGGTCCAGAGGCAAAGTGTGTCAGTCTCTCTACTACAAAAAAAAACAACACACACACCAGTATGAGGACTCGGCGGTCTAGAGGCAAAGTGTGTCAGTCTCTCTACTACAAAAAGAAACAACACACACCAGTATGAGGACTCGGTGGTCTAGAGGCAAAGTGTGTCAGTCTCTTTACTACAAAAAAAAAACAACACACACCAGTATGAGGACTCGGTGGTCTAGAGGCAAAGTGTGTCAGTCTCTCTACTACAAAAAGAAACAACACACACCAGTATGAGGACTCGGTGGTCTAGAGGCAAAGTGTGTCAGTCTCTCTACTACAAAAAGAAACAACACACACCAGTATGAGGACTCGGTGGTCCAGAGGCAAAGTGTGTCGGTCTCTCTACTACAAAAAGAAACAACACACACCAGTATGAGGACTCGGTGGTCCAGAGGCAAAGTGTGTCGGTCTCTCTACTACAAAAGAAACAACACACACCAGTATGAGGACTCGGTGGTCCAGAGGCAAAGTGTGTCAGTCTCTCTACTACAAAAAAAAAAGTTGGACGTGGGTTCAAGGCCCGAAGTTTGAAGAAAACACCCGTTCTTTTCGACGTGTGGATTTTCGGTGATTTTACAAGTTTCAAGCCCAAAACTTTTCGTTCCATTTCCGTTATTAATTATCGTCTTTTTCATTCCTCTTTTACTTTTATTTAATTCATTAGTCAGTTTGTTGATATTAATATTATAATTATATTAATTGGTACTGACGGTCATTTTCTGTTTTCCAAATAGAGCTAAATCATCAGCAAAGGAAAAAAATAACCGAACAAAACATTAACAAATAAAATAAAAAATAATAATCACAATCACGATGCTAACTCACAAATCTAAAGTTGAGCTTGTTAAACATTTCAATTTTAAAGTTTATTTCCAAAACAAAAGTGACAAAATTCGAAGAGATCTTGGTCAAAGTCAAAGTCAACCATCGTAACAAGGAGCAAACACTACGGTAAGTAAGTAAGTACGCAAGTAAGTAAGTAAGTAAGTTTAGAAAGTAACACACCCACCAATGTGCTGAGCGATTTTGAACTCGTAACCACTGAAGAAGTGGCAGTGAGATCCATTGTTATAAAAGCGTCTCCCAACAAGACGGGTTCATTTGACGCTTTAATAAAGTCATCCTTAATAATAATAATAATCATAATAATAATTATAATTATAATTAAATAATAAGACAGCGTTGACGCTAGTAAGAAAAATCAGTACAATAGTACTCACGACTTTAAAAACTGAATTAGATCCACACTTTAAAATCAAAATTGGATTAAAAGTTTGGGTTAAATTAAAATATATGCGCGCTGAGAGTAATACTAATACTAGTAATAGTAATACTCAAGAAATGAATTGGTCGGTTGTTAATGTTATGAAGAAGAAAAGAAGGAGACCTGCTCAGTGCTATCATTATCATCATCAAACAAAATGTTCTGTGAACAATGATCCTTTCCCAGAAGCATTCAAGTGGTAAAACCCATTCATTACCTGTACTTTTATTCTAATTCTAAGATTCAAGAAAACCAAATGAAAACAAAAAAAGAATCCAGGACATGCTGGAGAGAGAGAGGGAGAGAGAGAGAGAGAGAGAGAGAGAGAGAGAGAGAGAGAGAGAGAGAGAGAGAGAGAGAGAGAGAGAGAGAGAGAGAGAGAGAGAGAGAGAGAGAGAGAGAGAAACTCCCACCTCAGTCAGTCAATCCTTCATGTGCATATTTTTTGTTTCCATTTTTATCATTACCATCATTGACGACATTGGACAATTCCCGTTTTAAGGCTAGTACTACTACTAACTAGTGTCAGTCACTGCCCTTTTCTGCAGCCGGGGCTGATGGTTGACGAATGGAATCGGAAGGTGCTTCACTACCACCACTATCATCATCTTCTTCACCCAACCCGTGCACTGTGCGAAAGTTTTCCCATAGTTGTTTGATCAAATCGGAGGTCAATATCTCATTTGTATTGACAGCAACAATTCTTAACACGAAGATGCCATCTCTTTTCAAGTACTTGTGAACAAAGTCGATGAACAAATGATTATCTTTGCCGCTAGATTTGACGCCAATGAGGGCGAGGTACTTCACCACGAAGGCATCTGTCTGTCCGGGCAGTAAATTTCGCATTAGCCACTGGATTAGACTAAGGAACTAAGAATCAATAGGAATATGAACCAAAACCAAAGGCACAAATACACCTTCTCTAGAAACATATTCATTGACAAAACACATTGTGTTGTGTATGTATGTATATTTTGGAGCTGTCTGATCTTGAAATCACACAGAGCAATGCGAGGAAAGTGGTACAGGTCTTGCCATTGTTCAGTTTTGCTCCAAATAGACAAAGATTGAAATCCAAAATTCCAAAAGTCAACGCGAAGGAATAATGAGAGAATAAGAAATTGACAGAATATGTTCACTACGTATAAGATTTTGGTAAACATGTAAAGACCACTTAAATATTTACGTGAATGTCTTCCAAAACAAAACATTATATATGAGATGGAGTCCTTGAACTTCCTGATGGGGTTGAATCGGTCGTGGGAATAGGTAGTCAACCAACGGTGGATGAAAATGCTGATGTGCTTCAGTTTTTCAGTTTTTTCCTCCTGGGCCATCAGTGACGTTTCGGTGGCCATACTTACGATCTTAGAGACGTTGAGGCCAGAAAATTGTTTCATTCCATCCCATACTATATTTGGCAGTTTGAAGAGAAAAGCTTGGATGAGGAAAACGACGACAACCCACCGGTAGTAGCGTATGTCATTATAGCGTCTGTTGAAATTAAATGGATTGGAAGACAAAATGTAATTAATGATTTATTGATTTCAATGATTATTAGTAAAAGTAGAATAATTGGTCTGTTTCTTTGTTTTCTTCTTTTATTTCTTCTTCTCCCTCTTTTTCTCCCTTTCTTCTTCTTCTTCTCCTTCTTCTTCTTCTTCTTTTTCTTCTTCTTCTTCTTCTTCCTTCTTCTTCTTCTTCTTCTTCTTCTTCTTCTTCTTCTTCTTCTTCTTCTTCTTCTTCTTCTTCTTCTTCTTCTTCTTCTTCTTCTTCTTCTTCTTCTTCTTCTTCTTCTTCTTCTTCTTCTTCTTCTTCTTCTTCTTCTTCTTCTTCTTCTTCTTCTTCTTCTTCTTCTTCTCCTCTTCTTCTTCTTCTTCTTTTCTTCTTCTTCTTCTTCTTCTTCTTCTTCTTCTTCTTCTTCTTCTTCTTCTTCTTCTTCTTCTTCTTCTTCTTCTTCTTCTTCTTCTTCTTCTTCTTCTTCTTCTTCTTCTTCTTCTTCTTCTTCTTCTTCTTCTTCTTCTTCTTCTTCTTCTTCTTCTTCTTCTTCTTCTTCTTCTTCTTCTTCTTCTTCTTCTTCTTCTTCTTCTTCTTCTTCTTCTTCTTCTTCTTCTTCTTCTTCTTCTTCTTCTTCTTCTTCTTCTTCTTCTTCTTCTTCTTCTTCTTTTTCTACTTCTTCTTCTTCTTCTTCTTCTTCTTCTTCTTCTTCTTCTTCTTCTTCTTCTTCTTCTTCTTCTCTTCTTCTTCTTCTTCTTCTTCTTCTTCTTCTTCTTCTTCTTCTCCTTCTTCTTCTTCTTCTTCTTCTTCTTCTTCTTCTTCTTCTTCTTCTTCTTTCTTCTTTCCTCTTTCTTAATCCAGACTGAGACCACAGCGCCAATCAGAGAGGTTGTGTAAATTTCAATCAATCGAATGAAATTGGTGTCCTCCGTTTGGTTAAAAATAAAAGGAAAATTTGACATGGTGTTTTTTGTTACTTTTGCGCGATGCATTAGACTTAGGCACCAATTCGATACACTTGGAAAAACTAAATATGTACATTGTATTTAAATTCAAGGAAGTTAGTAGTACATATAGTGTACAGAAAAGGAGATTCAGTGTCTTTTGTATGATAAAGAAAAACGATACAAGATTGCTGTATACAACTAGTTCAAAAACCAAAAAAAAAAAAAAAACAATATCTCATATCGTATATATCTAGTGAGTACTTGTAAATAGTATAACAAACACTATTCACTGTTTATTGAAATGATGATACCTTTCACTCTCTCGAAATGGAATGTTGTCTTCAAAGGGTATGTTGTACATTGGGTGAATCCAGCAATAACTGTCAGCGTACTTCTGATACCTCTCATTGCTGTATTGTGCTGGCAGCCAACAGCGGACAGGCTCACCAACGAACGACTTAGCACCAATGCCTGCAGATGTTTAGGAGATACATGTAAATTTATATATATGTAAATATATAAATATATATATATATATATATATATATATATATATATATATATATATATATATAAATATATATATATATATATATATATATATATATATATATATATCTGCCAGTAGGCACATAAAGCCTGAACACGATCCCTCCGGTTGTCCCTATCCTGGGCTGCTCTCCTCATTCTGGCTATTACTTTTAGTCTTTCCCTGAAAGGCCATCCCTCTTCATTCCTCTCTTCTTTCTCCGCCATTCTGCGCCATTTTTATTTTTTGGCGTCTGAATAAAAGTAAGTAAGTAGTGCGTTTACCATTTACAACCCATAGACAGAGTCGGGGCTTATCCCTGTTTCCATAGCGTTAAGCGGAACAGGTGATGCTAACCACTTCCTGACAGGACGGTGGTAGTCTGACTGAGGCAGATTTTTACTCTCAGGCTAATACTTTTACCCATTTGCACCTGGGTCGAGTGGGAGGGAGGGGGTGGGGAACATGCATGTTATTAGTGTTAAGTGTCTTCTCCCCTAAGGATCACAACATCTGTAATGCCTTGCCAGGATTCGAACCCGAGACCTCATAATCCCATACCAGACAGCCAAAACACTTGGGCACCGGTGCAATGCAATAGAATATAACAAAGGAACCTATCATTTTGTGGGCTATTCTGAAAATGCAATGGCTTACTGATAAGTCCATGCTCTTCTCTATACTGTATAAGCTAAAACAGAGTGAGCACAGAATATTTGAATTGTACCAAAAGTGTTTTGCATATCATCATGTATATATCTATACCTAAGCCACGTTATTGTAAACATATATATGAATTTCAGATTTATACTTAAGCCACGTTATTGTATACATATTATGGATGTTTAGATCTGTACTTAAGCCACGTTATTGTAATGTAAACATATATATGGATGTTCA
>JAXRKP010000219.1:322266-327266 GCA_037039925.1 Doris montereyensis | reverse complement strand
GAGAGACGAGAGAGAGAGAGAGAGAGAGAGAGAGAGAGAGAGAGAGAGAGAGAGAGAGAGAGAGAGAGAGAGAGAGAGAGAGAGAGAGAGAGAGAGAGAGAGAGAGAGAGAGAGAGAGAGAGAGAGAGAGAGAGAGAGAGAGGGAGAGACGAGAGACGAGAGACGAGAGAGAGAGAGAGAGAGAGAGAGAGAGAGAGAGAGAGAGAGAGAGAGAGAGAGAGAGAGAGAGAGAGAGAGAGAGAGAGAGAGAGAGAGAGAGAGAGAGAGAGAGAGAGAGAGAGAGAGAGTGAGAGATGCAAGTATATAAACAGACAGACAAACAGACAGACAAGCAGACAAACAGACAGAGAAAGGCAGGCCGATAAATAGTCGAAGGGAAGAGAAGAGGAGGCAGGAACTAAAAAAATTGTCATGCGGTCCGGTCATACTTTCAAAGATGAACATATATTTTTTCGAGAATACCTTTTGAGCGTTAGAAAGTGAAAACAAAGACTTTAAGCATGACACCAAAGGACACACCATGATCCAAGCAGTTCGTGCACGATTTGTTACAAGAAGAGTTGTGCCCTTCGGGAAATATGTTTGGCACGCCTTCCTCCATTATGTTCATAACCTTATTGTCGTGTCCATAGTCGTATACACTATTTATGCTTACCTCTGTCATTAGTGTTATTGTTATTTCTAATCTTGAATTCTCTGTTTCTTCTTCACCCTCTACGTTTTCAACCAGTTTTTTTTATTCCAGACGGGAGTTTCTTTTTCTAAGCCATATTTAAAACAATGACTTGTGTATTTCAAACTATATTCATATTTGTCCGTAAACATTCTTATCTTTCATTGTTGTCTTCAACAAAAGGGAAAGCAAATTTTCGCTGTAATATTGTATAACATTTAATTCAATTTTTGTTTGATTTTCTTTACCAACATCCACAACTAAGGTGATCTTAAAGTTTTTGGTAAGATTTTTAGCCCATTCTTCCTGCTGCAGCCAACGGATCTTTAACGTGCACAGGAGTTTTGTGATCTGCGCACGGGACCTCCTTTTTATCGTTCGTCTCAATGAAACTAGACGTCGATCCACCTACCTAGATGGGGGAAGGGGAGTTTACCCGAAAAACTCGAATAAGATGTGAATTTTTCAGGTTGAGATGCCCAACCTTGCCTTTGGACCATCGTGTTCCCTTAAGTTCAAGGAGATAAATTGTTATCACTTTATTTACCAATGTAGTGAAAAGGAAAAGATGAACATTTTTATGGTTGTAAGGCTTTTGTATTGCTCACTATTTTTTGGTTACACAAGGCTTATCACATACCAGTATTTGTGCTGTTTGCCACGTGTTCGCATTGTGGTTATAACAATTATTCAAAGTTACGTTGTTATACATATACTGACTGAAAACACACGAATACACCTATGGCATTACATTACACACACACACACACACATACACACACATACATACCCATGCACAACACAGCATAACACCACACACATACACAATACACACACACACACGCATACATATACAATATCTAATATAAAGTCATAATATAATCTCCTTCTTTGACGATTATCACAATCAATCGAGAGCTTGCAATATGATACGTTTCGAACTCACTTATATACCTTGACCTTTGACCTATTAATATTGACCTGAGAGGGTGGGTAAATGGATGTATACATTGCATGTTTAAACGTCTAGGTATATCTGTAAGAAAGGTTATATATTTCAGATGAATATTTTGTTTTAAACGCAAAAGAAAACATTTTGATTCGCCTTTGTTGCACATTTATGTTTACAGCACATTGAAAACTTGTGACGTTTTTAACAAATCTCACATGAAATTGTAAAAACGCAATTTTGTTACTAAATTGCATACCGTGACGTTTGACCCTGAAAAATCCATGTTCGACACCTCCGATTTTGGTAAACTTTTAGTATGTGAAGCTCCAAATATTTCTGTTTCAGAAAATGCTAAAAACAATAGAAAGCAATTTGTTTGAACGTTGGCCCTATTTATTTTTTGGGCTATCGGTCCTGGACTAATGGGTTTAGATACCCGAAAGGCTCTTTCTCCAGGGCTGCCCCCGTCCTGACGTTTTCTGGTTCTTTCTGTGAAGGTTACATTTCTTTGCTTTAGTGGTGCCTCTTTTATATCTTCGTCCCACTTTCTCCGATGTTACCTTTTGGTCTTTTAACTTGGGTTTTAGCACCGTATACTGATCTAGCTATTTTCTTTTCATTCATACTGCTTACATGCCCAAACCATCTCAGTTGATTTATTTATATTTTAGCTTAATATCATCTGTTTTGGCTTGATCTCTTATTGGTGTGTTTCTGAATTTGTCTCTTGTGGTTTTCCATACTACTCTTCTGAAATATTTCATTTCAGCTGCATGTACTCTACTGTATTCTACTGTCTAAGGTCCATGTTTCACTGCCTTAGAAGAGAAGAGAACAATAAATTGTGCTGTATACTGCCATTCTGGTTTTAGTTGACAGTTCGTGTTTATCTATAATTGCCTTTCCTGGATGGTGATATATTGTCATTGCCTTTTGGAATCTCTGGCTGATTTCTTCTCTTAGTTTTCCTCTGAGTTTTAGTCATTACATCCTAAGTACTTGTGGTTTTGAACTATTTTCTGTCATCCCATTTTGAGGTTTTGTGTTTTAGTTTCCTTAGTTACCAGCATCGTTTTTGTTTTCTTTGCAATTAGATGTTCATTCCTTTTTCTTTAGTTCATTATTCAGCATGTTCAAATTATATTGAAGACCCCTTTTGATTTGCCAAAACAGATTAAAAATCATCAGCAAAAGAAAGCATCGATAGATTCACTGCTTATGTTTTTGTTTTCACATACCTACATTCGTTTTCTTCATTTTTGATGATGCATTTGCGACTGATTCCATAAATGTAATAAACAAAAGAGTGCACCTGAAACAGCCTTGTTTAACTCCTACGTCAAATTCTTTTCAGATAAGTGTTCAGTTTGTAGAGGCAACTGTCCTGCGCCTGTCCACCTTGTTTCAGAAAGTCCCAACCTGAGGGCCAGGTGGCTCTGTTTAGGGAGCCATCACCTTAATCGCCATTTAGTCGCCTCTACGACACACTAGCACCACATCCGCCCTATTCTAAATCCTCAGTACCGGAAGTCGCATCTCCTCAGTTGGATCACATTTTAGAACGCCTACATCATAGTTTAGTACATGTACATAATAGTATTACTTTATCATTTTTAAATCCTCAGTGCCGGAAGTTGCATCTCCTCAGTTGGATCACATTTTAGAACGCCTAAATCATAGTTTAGTACATGTGCATAAGAGCCTTACTTAATCTGGGGCCTTATAAAGTATCATTAAACTTCTTATTTTGATCGTATAAATACATTCACATGTATTAGCAGTATAGCGATATGTAAGTAATTACACCAAGTGATGTGTCGACTACAAAGCTAAATTGCAATCAATTAGGTGGGAGTGGTATATTATGGTCTTTGGCTGTGAAATGAAAGAAAGAAAGAAAGATAGAAAAAAGAAAGATAGAAAGAAAGAAAAAAAATCTAGAAAGAAAGAAAGAAAGAAAGAAAGAAATTAAGAAACAGAGAAATAAACGAACAAGCAATGAAATTGACCTCAGTATTGCATGTCTTTGTTAAACCCAATGTGGCAAGACTATGCCAACACTGGAGAGAAACACTGTAGATTTAGATTTCATTAAACTGCGGCAAGTGGGTGGATTTATCTCAAGCTTGAAACGATATGTCAATGTCTGTGTTGACATGGATTTATCTTTTGACACAGAGGAAATCCACCCCACCTCAGTGGTGAAAGCATGAAGCTCGACACGCTGATGTGCTTGCTATCGTTGACTTTTAAGGGCTAAGAGACACCAATGGTGGTTGAAGATACTACGTATTAAATACCCGTATGTGACTCTTCCACACGTAGACACAGCGACACGTTTTGATAGTACATGTATTAAATACAAGGATTTGATTATTGGCGATTCTTAGCCTTGTTGGAGATACTGAACCCCGCAAGTTTCATACGCATTCACTGAACTGAAGAAAAAATTTAACACACCGCCGAACCCCTGAAGCTGACTCGTCGAGCCTCCGGGTTTGATCGAACCCAGGTTAACCCTAGTAGAGATCCCCATTTTACCGGAAGTGACCTCCTGGGATGTGAGGTTGCCACTTGCCACAGCCGCTTGAATGGAAAAAATTAGCGCGTGGCAAAGGGAAAAGCCAAGATTTTGACTAGGGTAGAAAAAGGACTGTATAACCGTGATAAATGATACTAGACATATAAAACCATACATTTTCTGAAATCTGGTAACACGAGGCATTAATATTTTGATATTAGACATAAATTTAGTTCATTGATTATTTGTCTTTAGACCAAGAAGGAAAATGGGATCTCTTCCTCTGATAACTCTATCTCGACATCTAGGTCATTATGATTCGTCGATTCACTCATGAATGGCACTTAACTTTTTTTTTTTTTACATCACCAACTGTCTAACAACACTCAGATCACTTAGATCAATTATCTTTATTGTGTTGACAAACAATGAAATGCTAAACAAAAGGGGGTGATTACACAGTGAACATTACAAGTGCGTCTCTTCGCCGATTGATAGATAGTAAGCTCGCCTCGATAACAAGGCATCTAGGGACGCTATGAGCTTAAAATAAACGATGTTTTCATTGGCCGTTACTTCACTATATACTTGAGAATTTAGTACGTCATTTTACCTTAAAAGGACAGTGGAATTTTCTATTATAGAAGGTCAGGGTCTATGCCCTTTATATAGGGCCGTGGCTAGAGGTGTGCGAGTAGCACTTTTTACTACTCGAGTACTCGGTCGGACACCCGCCAACTACTCGAGCGAGTACTCCAGTACTCGAACTTCTACTCGAGTTTTAATGAACAAAGTTTTCGCCAAATGAAAATGTACATTATATTAAAAAAATTTGACTGGAAGGCTATCTCAGA
>JAXRKP010000219.1:272266-317266 GCA_037039925.1 Doris montereyensis | reverse complement strand
GAGGGTTTGATATAGATCCACATAATGTCTTGAATTCGATAGCTAGATCTAGAGCTAGAATATATATTATCATATCAATGACAGTTTGTTTTTTTTTAACTTTTTTTTTCGCTCGTGCTGCAAGAAAACATAATGAAGTTCATATACAAGTCCCATTGGAATATGGCCTCTAGACGACGAGTTTCATTTGAATTTAATTGTAATGTTGTTCTGAAATAGTATTCTTTGTTCCTTCCACAATGGTATGTTGATCCATGCAAAATAATATAATAATTTCATCAAAAGCATCATTCAAAAAAAAAGTTTGTCATAATAATGCTATTTGGCCCTTTTGTATGTGTCTCTTAGTTAACACCGGAACGTGTTATTATCTGGCAGTTTTACGATAGTGTTGGGCCTAAGCCTCCTTACTATACTATATTATACTTACTTATATCTTCATTGACGCATAGTATGCAGCCTATTTCTTCTAACACCTCACTTTCATTGAAACCCTTTCTTGCATCCCTACATAATTACGTTCATATTGCCTTTTCTACCTTACTTTCCGATCTGCAAGATGTATCTCTGTCACTGGCTACAGCTACCCATAAGAAAATTCGCATCACCTCTCACATTTGCTTTCTATACGATTGCTTACATCATAAGGTCATCCCTAAGAGGTTTCAAACCCGGTTCGTTCTTTCATTTTCCAATATGTCTCTTTCGGATCACTCTACATTCCAAGCGGTTGAAACTAAATGCTCTCTTCTAAGGATACGAACTACGCTTCAGTACGAACACAAACAATGCCGCGCCTTTAATCTTACCACTCAATATTCATTACAACGCCTACGTTCCTTAACCTCACTGAAACGTCCTCTTTACAACCTTATTCGACACATTATTCATCACACCAACTCTGTTTTACATCAATTTATGAAATGCCGTAAATCCAACAAACTCACTCATCTTCGACCCTCCCCAGAATTATACGGTCATTCGATCTACACCGGTCCATGCGACCATTCGATCATCGCATCAACCACCTCCTCACATGCACCTCACCTTGACACAAACGCTGCCGCTTCCACTGGTCATCCACACCAGCTTACTAATCTGGTTGTTTGAGTTGCTCCCAATCTCCCACTCAGTCAACCGGAGCGATCTGTTTTGGAAAAGGGCCTTAAATTTGTTCCTTTACAGCCGTCGTTTGATAGATACCAAATTCGCTTTTTATTGTAAAACTTCTTTCGTCGACTCCGTCTCCGTTACCACTTCCAAGACACTGACACTGACACTGACTTGAATTCCTCCACGGACTTCACACTTTTTCCTTCTTTACCCACTAAATCCATCTGGACACCCCCAGCAGGTCAATTCACTGCACTTAACCTTTTTATTCAAAAAGGTTGCTCAAGATTTTGACAAGACCACTTTTAAACCCCTCCACGACTCCAACCTTTCTGCCACCGAAAGACAAGCCTTATTGGATTTACGCCACCGCACGGACATTGTTATAAAACCGGCGGACAAAGGCGGTGCTGTGATCGTATGGGACAAGCAACTATACATCCAAGAAGCTGAACGTCAACTCACCGGCACAGACAACAAGTTCTACATCTCCCGTCCCCCCGATAACACGTTTGCTAACAATGATAAAGTAGCTCTTATTATTAACCAACTAATTACTTCCATAACTCTACCACCTGAAGCGAAAATTCTACACCTCAATAACAGCCAACTCGGTAAACCGTGCTTTTATCTCCTTCATAAAATCCACAAAGCTCATATCCCTGGTAGACCTATTGTATCAGCCTGCTCCTGCCCGACTGAACGCATCTCTGCCTTCTTGGACTCCGTATTCCAGCCTCTTGTCCAATCTTTTCTCTCATTCATCAAGGATACCAACCAAGCTCTCACTTTCTTCAGTAGTATCTCATTTACAGACACAACCCCTAGACGTCTCTTCATCATGGATGTTGTCTCCCTCAACATATCCATACCCCATTCCATGGGCCTTCAAGCCCTTAAATTCTTCCTCGACCAGCGATCTGACCAGACAATCAACACTACCATCCTTCTCCGTTTGGCAGAACTCGTGCTTAATCTTAATTCTCTTGAATTTAATGGACAGTTTTTCGAGCAAATCAACGGAGTTGCCATGGGCACTAAGATGGGACCCTCATACACTTGCCTATTCATGGGTTATCTTGAGCATAGATTATTCCAGGCGTACCCTGGTCCTCTGCCCAACACCTATACTATAAACAGTATATTGATGATGGGTTTGGTATCACAACGATGTCTGCGACTGATTTAGACAGTTTCTTCGATTTTGCAAACAACTTTTGCAAACCTATCAAGTTCACTTTTACCCAGTCTACATCCATTGTTAACTTCTTAGACATCACCGTTTCTCTCTCCGAACATGGGCTTACAACTACACTATTCTACAAAGATACAGATAGTCATAGCTATCTCCACTACACATCCACTCATCCACCACGTTGCAAAGATGCTATCCCATACTCTCAATTCCTCCGCCTCAGACGCATCTGTTCTGCCGAGCACCTATTCACAGAGGAAGTGCCTAAAATGTTTGATTTCTTCCTACGCAGGGGCTACCCTAGGGCCATCATTTGTCAAGCCTTTTAGAGAGCTAAAATTGTACCCCGTAAAGACGCTCTCAACATCATAGGAAGAAAAAAGACCAAACGCATACCTCTTATCCTTCCGTACCATCCGCACACACACCGTGTCATCAATATAGTCCGCAAGAACCTGCCAGGATATCCTTGTGCACAGTCGCCTCTCTACTGTCTCTTCGCCGTCGGGCACCGTCCGATGTGGACGCATTAACTGCAAGACATGCACCTTGGTGGACGGCTCCACAACCATTCAGTTCCCTAGACAGACCTGGACAGTGAATGGGCAATTCTCCTGTGCCTTCGCAGTGTAATTTATGCTCTTCGCTGCAGTCACTGTGGAATGGCCTATATCGGAGAAACTGGCTCGCAACTCTCCAACAGATTTGGCCATCACAGGAGAGATATCGAATACTGCGAAAGCAAGCCGGTGCCTTTACATTTTAATGGACCAGGACATCGAGGAACCCATGACCTGAAAGTATGCATTCTCAGGTCAAGTACCGGCGGTGCTGAGTCTAGGAAGTCTTTAGAGAACAGGCTTAGGGTAAGATTGGGCACAATCAATCCTGGTGGTATGAACGTCTTACACCAATTTGTATAATTTTCTCTGGAGTAACTCCCATAGTCGGGCACACGCTATTGCTATCCCTGACCCTTCACCATCCTTTACACTGCCCCGTCCGCCCCCACCACCCCCACTAAACAATCCCACCCTAACCCTGTCCCCCACCCCTTCCTCACTGTCCCGGGCAAAGTTGGGTCCCTCTGGCAGTTCACACCCCGTGTGCCCATCTATGGTAGCGTACTCAATGGTAGGCATCTTTGCACACTTTAAAAAAAAAAAAAATTTTCTTTTAAATTTTAATTTTTGTTTACGTTCACCATTTACCGGAAGCAACTTTGCGCACGGTTTCTTACCATTACGGAATAGACCCTATTTTATCACCAAGGAGTAAATACTTGAGACTTCGATAACTTGCAAAGCATCAGCTAGAGCTAACTGGCATTTTTTGAAATTTCAGATAAGTTGTTTACTCTCTTCCCTTATTGCATCGATAAATCTGTAATTTATACACATTTCGCACCTTCAGTGTAAATTTTTGCCTTGATTGATACTTCCTTTCATTCATTCTCTATCATTTCTTCTTTCTAGACCCAGTGAGATATAAGATCTAGTCTCATATTTATCCTTTTTTTCATTCTTGTTTCCCATACTCATCTCTCTCTCCCTTTCTTTCTTCCCTGCCTTTTCTCTCTCTCTCTCTCTCTCTCTCTCTCTCTCTCTCTCTCTCTCTCTCTCTCTCTCTCTCTCTCTCTCTCTCTCTCTCTCTCTCTCTCTCTCTCTCTCTCTCTCTCTCTCTCTCTCTCTCTCTCTCTTTTCTCTCCTTCTCTCTATCTCCTTCTCACCTTTTATTACTTACTTATTTTCATATTTTTATTTCATTTTCGATCTGAACCTTCCACTCTCGCTCATTCTTCACACCCCCCCCTCCCCCACCCCTCTGCTGCGTTTCTTATCATCACTGTCTTTTTCTTTCTTTCTTTCTCCTTTATGTTTTTCTTCTGACATCACACTGAGGTAGTACTAAGATCTAGATTCTAGATATTTCTCGTTTGTTGTCTGACGAAGGGTTATACCCGAAACGTCACGTATTTGTTCTCTCTTTATTAGTGGAGTTGTCACGTATTGTCATATTTCGCCTATATTATATTATGGAGGCTCAGTGTTGGGCGTATCAGTTTTTTTTATTTATTTCGGCAATCTTTATTTTCACAACGAAATATCAAGATATCGATATTTTTTGGTTATAGGCAAATAATATCGATATGTCGAAAATCGATAGACGTGCCCAAAACGGACTTTCTTTTGATTTGTTTTTGTTTGCATTTTTTGTTTTGTTTCTTAGGAGGGGTATTAATTGTTTATTTTTCTTTTAGCTCTCTATTATTCAGTTGTTTTTCATTTTAGGGAGGGGGAGGCAACATGTTGATTGATTTTTTGTCTGGCTACATTTATTTCTTTAAAAAAAGAAGGCAGATGAAGAAAAAGAAAAGTATTAAAGAAAGTATAATGTGCTCATAGGAAAATCACAATCATTAAAGCCAAATACAGTATGAACTAAACGCAAAGTGATTTAATTTTACATTTTTGAAAATCCTTTGATCAATTAATAACCAGAAAAAGCATGAGATGTTTTCTTCTCATCATTATTTCAATTAAAACTCTATAGATCTAGCGGTTATTGAATTCAGAATAAACTGGAATATTGATGGGGAAAATAACCAAATCAAAGTGTTGTTGGGTTGGGTTTTTTTGGGGGGGGGGGGGCTTTAGACGGTTTTTCTTAAAACTGACCTACCAGTTCACCATCTTTTAAAAACAGCAGGAGCATTGCAAGGATAATTTTGAGCTAATTCCAAGTGCATCTTCTGACGTTTCAGACTTTTTTCTCTTTCTTTTTTTACCATTTTTTCTGTTTTACGTTGTCTTTGAAAGATCTCGAAGTAACGAAATTTGTTTCGACTTCGATGTGATACGATATTTTGGGACATATCGATATTTCGATACGACATGCCGAACATACGTGAACTGTGAACCCGGACATTGTTAGCCCCCAGGATAAGATTTTTGTTGAAGACAGATTAGAATTTAACACACATTTAAATCCAGAAATAGATGTGGTTAAACTGATTTTATCCATCTTTTCGATAACTTTTGGCACCTAAATCTAGGTCTATATAGATCTAGATCTAATTTATATTGAATACACTGTGAAGTGAGTTTACATTTATCTGACCTCGATACCCAGGATTCTGGATTAGATTGAGAAGTGTTATAATATTAGCCTAGACGTATTAGTAGTATTACGGTACCCGGGTACATCCTTAGCCTACTTCTAGATCAGATCAAATCCTTGTGTTTTCACGTAGATGTAGAGCTAACACTATATTATTATTACACAGAAACATTTTCTCTTGTGGCTTGTGAGATTGTTTGATAAGAAGCAATTTTCGGTAGCCTGTCTAGATCTAGAGGTGGTATCTTTTACTTTTGCATTATCCCACAAGGCTTGATGATCTGGAATGGATTATTATTTATTCTGTTTTTAAAAAGTTTCTAGATCTAGATCTATTTGATGGAAATTTAATTGAGATCTCTAGATTTAGAATCTAAATAATAAACTAGATCTAGTTCTAGATTATCTAGAGCTAGAGATCTAAAATATAAGAACAAATCTATATTCTAGATCTATCTTACTTAAGGTGGTCTTGAGTTTTGTTTTGTTCACTTATTTTATTCGGAGTGACTATTTTCACCGTATGGTGAAAATATCATTCCAGGCTATTATCACCGTACGGTGATAATAGTTTGGGAGGCTATTTTCACCGTATGTATCAGCCAATCAGAAGCCGGGAAAGAAACTGTGACTGGAGGGAATTCATTGTATCTTTTGAAATATTGGCCAAAAGTGCATTGCAATAGTCAAGATCCCGTTCCTGGGTCATGGAGTGGAAGTACTTGAGTGGCTCTTTAAAGAACTGCGCAAGATCAAGGCGGCGTCCAACAACATCTTTAATTTTTTGGTTGATGGACTCCCAGTCTGTTGTTCGTGTTGTTCATCAAATGCTTGACGCTGTTCTTGAGGCCTTCCACCCATTGATGGCGAATGGGATGCCAATTCCGCACGAAGTAAGCATTCACTTTATCGAAGCCAAGCCCCAGGAGCGCTTCATTGTGAGTGGCATACTCTTCTTCAGGTGCAGCATAGGCAAGCTTTTCCAGGAGATTGAGGGCCAGGAGCCGTTGATCCTGGTCGATGCCCATCCCCTTCTCACTGACTTCACGACGGACGGTCTTGAGGGTGTGAAAGAGGCAGATAAAAGAAGGGTTGCGTGGGGCAGTTGTTCCTCGATCACGTCTCGCTCCACCCAATCTTTGTCTGCCATGACACATGTTGTCATTGTCGTTTCATTATGTTTCTTCAACTGTTCAAACATGGCCGACATTGTCACCTTGTCCTCGTTCTGGACAATCTAGAGTGCAACAATTTCACTTTTGCCGTTCCCATCGACGCACAGGAGTAAATAAAGGGGCATCCCAAGGTTGGACTCTAGATAATATGATTAGACTCTATTAACACTACTGCTAGTGAAGTAATACTAACTAAAGTAAGACTAAGAACTAACGAAAGAAGCTTCCATGAATGTGTGCCATCAGTATAGGCTAGTCCTATAAGCCGTGATGTAGAAAGCCTCTGAATCTGAATTTGAATCAGTGAATGGATACACTTCGCCATCAAACTTGATACATACTTCATAAGTTGATGCTTAAGTCAAGGTGTTGTGGAGGGAACTGCCGGCAAACTGCTGAACTATCAAAAGTGGAACCCACTCGAAAATACGTTGCCGCGCTGGGTGTCACCATCTTAAGAAATGAAGTCACGCGTTACCTCTCGCAGTACGAATAGCATTCCGTCTGCTCATACGGTAACGATGTCTCACGTACGTATAGCATTCCATCTTCTCGTACGGTTCTGTACGGTCAACCACTGGCTTTTACATTAGGTTTGACCAAAAATGACAGTTTAAGTTAAAAATAGTAGATTCTGTACTCTGTGAATGTTTAAAATGAGAGAAGTATTATGTTTAAGACACCAACCATCACATCTGTTTCAGATTGTGAAGAAAACACAGCCTTTGGTGATCAGTAGCAACAACAACCAAACATGTGAGTATTATTATTATTATTTCAATCAAGTGTTGATGAGAGGTAAAGGAGAAGCTTCGGTATATACAGTAGTGACCGCTTAAATGTCCGGTGCTTGGTGGGAAGCAGAGAAAACGGGCATTTAGGCGAAAGTAGGTCAGGGGCAACAATTTTGGGGGTTGGGGTGGAGATGATCACCAAGGGAGTTCATCCAGTATGATTGGTACAGAAACTCAACATTCGCAAAAAAATTAATGCGCAAAATAGGTACACCTGGAAACCATTTGATTTAGCTCTTTAGCACTAAGGTGGTGAGCGCCAGGCGGTTGACCCTCGATTGCCACGAAGATCCAAGGGCAGTAATGGATATGGCCAATCCGAAACAGGGCAGCAATAAAACTGTTCACATCTTGTCCCTCGATTATGATGCGTGCCCGGTCTATTAAAAATGCCAGCTGATTTCATGTCCAGTGACAAACCAGTGGTCCAATGGAACAAAAGCTGTGCTGTACAGTGGGTCATCTTTTATTACATTACAATGAATAGGTAATGAAGGGTGGTTACTTTGTCACAATGCATGGCACATTGTTGACTGGCATAAATATAAGCCCTTTTAGCGAGGGATTACATGTGTATGATAAAAAATAACAATTTTTTTATCAATTACAGACGTATTTTATGATAATTTGGAGAAAATGTCTACAGCTGTCGTTGCGACCGGGTATTTAGGTGAAAATCTTGGTTTTGAAACAGGCATTTGGAGGGGCAATTTATATAGAAAAATTCAGTTTCACTGAGATTGCGGGCATTTAGGCGAAGCAGGCATTATGGCAGCAGACTTATGGCAGCAGGCATTTAGGCGGTCACTACTGTATAAAACAGAGCAAACTATCTGCTTGCTTTAAACATCATCCTGTAGCGCTAACTTCAGTGGCAATGAAATGTCTTGAGAAAACCATTCTATGTCAAATTTATATCATGTCTTCATTCGACCGTATCCGTTTGCTTACAAAAACGTGGGCGGTTGGCAGGTGATGCTGGTAGGTCCTACTTCTTCCCTTTCTTTCTTTCACTTATCTTTCATTTGCAGTTTTCTCTTGTCTTACTTCACTCTGAGATCACCGCATAGGGTGAATGGGGTAAATTTCAATGAAACTTAAAAAACTAACAGGAGTATTGATAAAACAGTCAGAGCCATTAAATTGGAACAGCACTATGCCACAGAAATCGTTTCAATTAAGCAGAGTTTCGATTAGGTGACATTGTGTGTGAACTTTATAGAGTATTATACATGTACATGATTAAATAAATCGTAACGGTATGTTTATTTCTTCTCTATATATGCAGTAGTTTATATACTTATATATATCAATTTCAATTCAATTATTGATCGTTTAAAAAAGGAAATTATGCTTGTGTTATCACAATTTCCGTTTGAAAAATAAAAGAATACATCAATGCATTTAAATTAAAAACAAATTTAACTTAAGTTAATCATTAAATGTTTAGATTTTAGGAGAAGTATATAAAGATTTAAAGATAGTGTGGTGAAACAATATACATAAAAATAAAATAAAAATCAACAAAAAATAAAAATAATTATAGACAAATCAGTTAAGCTTCATATACATTCATCAATTTATTATAAATCATTCATTCACCATCCATCAATTTACATTTTTAAACATTGTGAGCAAAAGGCCATTGTGCTTTAAAAGTAAGGTATGTTCAAACTTTTTGATGACACTTGGACTTGGAAGAAAAGATTTAAAATATCTCTCAGTGTGGGATTTTAAATGTATATAAGTCGACCGCTTCTACTACTTGTTTTGGGTGTATGGCACAAAAGAGGATGGGTGTTGTGTTTAAGTATACTCCTGAGTTTGATCTTGCATTGATTCTCATACAGATCTTCAAAGTTCTCCGGCTCTACATCATTTATGAGTTTCGCTTCAGTGTTTCAGTGTCCTATTAGATTTCTTTTCTCTATGTCTTGTATTCCCTCTCCATGCAATTATACTAAAAATAATAATACTCTTATAAATGCAAGCTTGATAGAAAAGTCTCATAAGAGTGTTATCAATTTGAAACTTATAAAGCTTCTTCATAAAATTCATTCTTTTGTTTATGTTCTGTAAAACTTTATTTGATTGTTTTTGCCATTCTAGCTTCTCGTCAAAAATTATGCCAAGATATTTATATTCATTAACTTTCTCAACTGTTTCATCTTTTATAACAATATCATTATGGGTGTTATTTGTCTTCCTAAAATCAAAAGTCATTTCTTTTGTTTTGTTAACATTAAGTTGTAAATATTTGTCATCACACCATTTTACAAACCTTTTGATTTCTTGAGCATAATTGATTAGATCTACTTCTGACCTGATAAGAGCTTGGATAGATGTATCGTCTCGTATTATATTATTGGGATGTTTTCAAACGCAGTTTTACAATCATTGGTGTAGATAGATATATTATGGGCGATTGCATATCCATTTTACCCTTGAGTGTTTAAAAACAATCCCATTTGATACATTATACACACAATACAATATATATATATATATATATATAGAATGCACATGAATCTTCAATGCACATTCATCATTACACAGTAGATCTGCGCTGTCTCATACATATACTTATATGCAATATGCTCCGCTTGCCGTCTAAATTCAACACCTGGTCAGCCGTTCATCGTTGTTGATCATCTGATGTGATAAACTTACCTGCGTTGTCTCCTTGACGCGTCTATAAATGCAATATAGTTACATGTGCCAACCAGACATCAAATGCATGAGCATGTTATGCTGTATAATGATCGTTTTCTCCATCTAAATTAAACAGCTGATAAATGTTAGGATCTTACGTTACAGTAAGATTCTTCTCATTAGAATTTTTGTCTCGATTTGGGACAATGGCCATTGTTTCCGTTACAATAAAGCGGCGAATACAGTATAATTTTCTTAGAAAGAATTTTGTCCCAGAGGAATCGTTCCAATTAAGCAACTTTTGTCCCAACTATCGCCTCGACTGTACTAGTACTACTACTACCATTTCTCTTTCCATTCTACAGTCAGTCATGTAAGGAACCTTGCCTCCCCCACCCACACTCTATTTATTGATTTTTCCCTCTACTTTCAATTCATTTCAACTTTCTGGCATTCAGCTGAAACTGACAAGTTTAGATGTCTTCATGTTTAATCAATCTTGATCTTATTGGTTTTTTTCAACTGTGGTTGGTTGGCGTGTGCTGCGGGTAGGTCCTACTTACTTCTTTCCTCTCACTCTTCCACTTGTCTTTCATTTTGCCATTTCCTCTTAATTCACCCTGAGATCACTGCATATGGTGAAGTGGGTAAATTTCAATGAAACCAAAAAAATATTTGAATTTAAATTTAAAAGCCAAAGCTGTCCAACATAGTTAAAATCTATTTTCTTCCTTTTTAAAATCAATTCCCGGCTTTGTTTTCATCCCCCCTCCCCCACTTCCCATCTTTTTCAGGTGGGAGTCAATCCTAAAGCTTTGTCCCGGATCACCCTGTCAAGAGGAGCACGTGACGATGATGCCGTGGACCAATTTCACCATTTCGCTACTGTGGCACTTTTTGCGTCATTTGCAGCCTTTATCGGCATGAATCAGTATGTAGGTGACCCAATTCACTGCTGGGTACCTGCCCAATTTCCGGATCATCATCAGGTACTTCCTCAGGGAGCGTATGTCCTTCTTGTTAAATCAGGAATTCCTGTTGGTTTTTAAGATTTTCATCTTTTTTTCAGTACTTCAAAATCTCTTCCTCCTTTTAATTTAATTGTAGCCTGTGGGTTGTTTTTTTTTTTTTTCTTTCTTTCTTTTTTTATTGTCCTTTGCTCTTGATATCATATCTGTTGATTATGAAATCTATCAGAATATCTCGGTTTGCCCAATTCAGTCGTAGCGTTTAGGCTTTCTGTGTGTCCACCCAGGATCGATTTTCCAAACGGTCACAAATCGACCCCAAATTATTTTCATACAGGTCCTGTTTTTTCCTTGAGTGAGAGAATAATGGAGGTAAATTGCATTTTCCAAACTAAGTGTTCTGATTGTTTCCTGAGAAAAAGTCGGGAACTTTTAACGCCATTAGCTAATCATATGCGTTGGGTCACGCTCTCGCATTAATGCGAACTGTAGAGTTTTCCAGTGTGGAAGATAAGGTTGGAAAGGACAACGTTTTTTCAAACTCACTGTTGAGGCTAATTTTATCTTGAATGAAACCAACAAAGGTTCAGTTGTACTTCAAGTTTTCTTTTGAATACCACCCCACCTCAACTTCTGTACACCTTTTCCCCTTGTTTGAAAAAGATCATATGTGAAGAACGGACGAGTAAATATGTTGTCTGTAGCTGTTGACTCTTTCATTCATCGTTGTCTGATTCGTTAAGTGACCATGAACGAGAATATTTTTCTCTTGAGCATCTCGCAATTGAGGCTGTCCGTTCTCTTAAAATCAAAGGTTTTTTGCCATTTTGTGGCCACACAACGTCGTAACTCATTAGATGATAGGCAGATAGATGCAATATTAAAAGGCCTCTCACTCATTGAAGTCTTTTCTGATCTGAAAGGAATATGCAGAGAATCTGTGCTGGATATCTCAGATGTACTATGTTCCAATGGAAGAGGAGATCCCCTTCTACAAAAAGGACAGAATGACAAGAGACATAAGCTTTTACCGCTGGGTAGTTGCTGTCTTCCTATTTCAAGTGAGTAACATTTTTTTGTATTTTCATGTTTTAGTGTCATGATGAGTAATAATTTGTACTACAGGCATATGACGCCCCAGGTGGTACCAAGTACAATCATTAGATCGGGTCAGTATTCAATAGGTAGGCGTGAAGGGTACCATTCCAACTTTTAAAAATATAAAATCTGGTCAAAATGGCTGCTTATGTGAACGAAAATTCTACTCAAAGACGGCGAAACAATGAGATTTTTAATAATAAAACGTCACTTCTGGTAGAAACTTCATCAAATTAAAATGATCTTGAGATAATTTAGAACCTAATTGTAAAATAGGGTTACTCTTAGTGGCCTGGCAACAGAGCCTTTGGCAAGCAAAGAATGACCAACTCAGAAGTATATATATAGATTAGTTGTGCATGGGGGGCGGGGCGGGGAGGTATTGGAGCATTCTATATCTCTTTAAATATTTCAAATTGTACAACAATTTAGTTCAATACCTGTACCATCCCTTTCTTTCTTCATGTATTCAGTGTGAATGAAGAAAGAAAGGGATAAAATTGTCAAAAATAATTGCAGGGATAGGCACAATAAAGTAAAGTTCCTTCAAAGCCGTCACACCCCCATAGAGCCAGAGCTTATCCAGGTTTCTATAGCGTGAAATGGAATAGGTATCAATAATCACCTCCTGGCCAGGATGATAGTCTGATGCCGGTTTTTACTTCAAGCTAGTGCTTGTACCCATTTACACCTGGGTAGATAAAGGAATATGCGTGTTAAGTATCTTTCCCAAGTAACACAATGTCGGCGCTAGCTTTGCTGGGATTCAACCCTGGGACGTCATGATCCCCACTCCGGCAGTCTAACCGCCTGGTCACCAATGCCACGTAATGCCTATTGCAAATAACTGCTTTGAACTTGAACTGTACATTGTGCATCAATTTATTGTACGTGTATAAAAGTGCTAAATATTTATTGAAATGCATAGATGGGCCCAAAAGAAATATTCTATAATATGATTCTGAGTTGGTTGTTCTTTGTTCGACAAAGGCGCTGTTGCCAGGCCACTATGCGTAACCATATTTTACATGTATGTGGGTTCTAAATTATCCCAAGATCGTTTTCATTTCAGGAAGTTTTCTACCAGAAGGGACGTTTAATTAAATTGAGCATTTCATTTTCATACCCATGAAATTTGAGCAACAAGTTTCATTCACCTGTGTCGCCATTTTTTAACAGGTTTTATGATTAAAAAGTTGGAATAGTAACATCCACGCCCACCTACCTGTGTAACCTCAGTATTTGATACTGACCCGGTCTAATAATCGTCTTGGTATACCCCGGGATGTGTGACATGCGTGTAGTCTATAACAAAACTGTAATGCCACAATCACCAAACGCCATGAGAAAGGCAAGTAAGAATAGGTTTCATACGAACAGAGGATACTTTAGAACCTGTGCTGGAAATCACTGCTAAGTCACACCTCTCTCTCCCTTTCTTTCTTCCCTTCCTTTTTTTTCCATCTTTTTTTCTCTCTCTCTCTCTCCTTCTCTCTATCTCCTTCTCTCTATCTCCTCACCTTTTATTACTTACTTATTTTCATATTTTTATTTCATTCTAGATCTGAACCTTCCATTCTCGCTCCTATATATTCTTCACACCCCCTTCTACTTACGTTTCTTATCATCACCGTCTTTTTTTCTCTTTCTTCCTCCTTTCTGTTTTTCTTCTGACATCACATTGTGTGATGTCTCAGGTATTGCTTAGATCTAGATTGTAGATATTTCTCGTTTGTTGTCTGGCGAAGGGTTATACCCAAAATGTCACGTGGAGTTGTCACTTATTGTCATATTTCGCCTAAGTGGCTAAGATGCAATGGACTAACCATGGGTTATAACAAAATCAATTTCAGTATTATAATGGAAAAAAACTAGCGTCAGTACTCTTTGATGTGATCTGGGAAAAGTAGTGAGATACATTTATATCCTGCTGTAAATATGATGTGATTAATGGAATGTCATGCTCTTGCTTCGTCTTTTTTGTTTGTTTTGTCAGTGCCTTCTGTTCAAGTTCCCCAACATGCTGTGGAAAGAACTTCGACACTACTCAGGGATCAGTGTTCAAAAGATTGTCAATATGGCAGAGGAGGTCTCAACGTCGACCCCTGAAGATCGTGCCCAATTGATAACTGACATCACTGTGTTCATCGACAGATGGCTCCGTTCGTACAGAGTCTACAAGGTGGGGTCATTGTTGAAGTTTGGTTGTTCTCCAAAATGCATATATATATATATATATATATATATATATATATATTGGTTCGACTAGAATGAATATATATATATATATTCATTCTAGTCGAACCAGCATGAATATAATAAACAATATCTCAGCAACCATTCATCAAACTATATTGAAAATTAAAACAAGCATTACTGCCAAGACATTCTGCTCTATTTGAATATGTTAACCCAAGAAGCGCGCAGGACGTATATGTACGTATTATATTTTTTTTATCTGAGAAGCACGCTAGACGTATATGTACGTTTTTTCGTTGTTGGGGGTGTTCGCTGATCACTTTCCACACCTCTGACCGGCAACAGGTGGGAAATTTGGCCCTCGTGTATTGCCATATAAGGACCATCGTGACTGACGGAGCTCAATTGAAATTGGAACTTGAAGTTTTCATTTGATTGGCACTTAGCTTTTATTGATTAGCCAATAAACCTGTATTATGCTTGACCAACAGAAAGCAACTCCTGTGGATAAATTCATCACATACCCTCTGCGAAGACACACATTTACATGAACTGTAAATTGATTGGTCCTTCCATTTCAATACTATTAGTGCTATTAAATTGACTCGCATTTGTCTGGGTGAATGTGTAATAGTGACCAATGATGAAATGAGAGAGAGTGAGAGAGAGATATAGACAGAGAGAAAGAGAGACTGAGAGGCAGAAAGAGAGAGAAAGAGAGGGGGAGACAGCCAGAGAGAGAGAGGGGGAGGGAGAGAGAAAGAGAGAGAGCGATAGAGGGAGGGAGGGTGGGTGGGAGGAGGGAGAGACAGACAGACAGACAGACAGACAAACAGACTCAGCTGAAATGAAAATGTCCCATTCTATACAAATCAAGCCTGATATGGTCTAGGTAGAGGGAAGTTTGAACACCAGATACCCCAATTCGACACTTGCATGTCAGCGTGTGTTTCAACTGGCAGTCCAGAATCTTAGCTGACCAGGCTAGATGGCAAAAAGATTATTCCCTCTTTATTACGGAGATCTAACATTGCTTAGAAGCCACAGACATTGAATTCATGGTTTGCATGTTGATGATGAATATAACTGAGGCTGCTACATGCTCCTACCAACCAACAAGAAAGAGATAAGAAAGAGAAGTTTCCCTGAAGTCAGTCCTTTGACAAGTGATTTACGGCAAGTTGTGGCATATTAATTTCCCACAAGAAATCTCATCTCAACCATCCGCTTTTCCCCACCCTTTGCTTGTAATTTGAATGGATTACGTCGTTATGCGACCATAGAAACTGTTGAAACATGGACATCAGCTGACTTTTTGTCAAGACATGAGAAAATTGTAAGCTCTTGTAAAAACTGATGGGTCAGTAATATGTAGGAGAGGATGGGGTGTGTGTGTGGGGGGGGGGGGGGGGTTGGATTGCACATTGATAGGTTCAAATCCTTTCTGTATTGACTTTCTTATTGCACACAATGTATTGACATGAAGAATTATGAGAGCCCAAAAACATGTGGCTATCAGCGGAAGTGTGCTAAATTACAATGCTTTTGAACAATAAAGAAACATTCCAATACAGTGCAGGTAATAAATTATATCTCTTATTAAGGAAAAAAATCTCACGAGTTAATTTACCTCCTCATTTATCTTTCAAAAATTGCTTTATTATATAACGATAAACGTGCAACTTTCCCTGCTAACGCCATAACTTCAAAATACATTTCTCTACACAGTGCTAGGCTAGCGACTGAAGGACCAGATGTCAATCATTCGGTCAGAGCCAGTCTTAGCTTCACTTCATGTTCAATGACAGGGCAGGGTTGCCTGTGTGGAGATGGCCAGGGCTACAAAATACGCGCTCCGTGGAGTTATTACATATCATGACCAATAAATGCGTAACCTTCTCCACTAACGTCTTGATTAAGACGTAATGCTAGCTGGCTAGGAACAGAAAGAGTTGTCATAATCCGCGAATGCTGGTGATATTCCTAAGACTGACAATAAAGATTATTGCAAAGGTTGGCTAAATGAAGAATAATTTTGACACGAAGGAGTACACTGCGTGTTTGTTTGATAATGAATCGTAACCCCACTGCCATACTCTGTTGGATCTTCTTGTCTGGAATATTTTTATTTATTTTGGGGGGGGGGGTTCATTAGTACTTCTTTTTTCTTTCCTTTTCTGAAAGTTTTTCCTCTCCAGCTATTTACGGAAAGTTAAATAAAGTATGCACTGGGTTGGGTTTTTTTCCCTGACTTCCACAAATTCTGATTCTATCTAAAACAATTGAATTCTTATTTCTTTATAAGTACCTATTTCCATTTCAAAGTATTTTGTCTCAAGCTTTTATTCAGTGTCTTACACTACACTTCTTTTCTTTCGCAGTACAACGTCATGATCCGCATGAAGGAAAAATGTCCAGCATATTCTGTTTTTGCCTTGGCAAAAGACAGGGGCGTATTTGACTGGGCTGTACCTCTTCATCAAGTTTTTGAATGTGGTCAACGTTCTCTCTCAATTTGCCATGCTCACAGCATTCCTCAGGGTAAGAATAGAAACATTTTATTATGCCTCTTGTTCATCGCACAGGGTGCTTAGGTATTTTTAACGTCCCTTTGTGTTTTATTATTGGTCGCTGGTCTACCCGTTGATGCTGGCCAACATGTAGTGGATTGAACACGAATTAAAGACAAATTCAAACTTGTCCATTCCTAGTTTTTAATTTCCCACATTGGCTTGTTCAAGTCTATGCGACAAAACTATAGATAACGTAATTCACAAAAATACTCATGTAGATAAAATAATTAACGAAAAAATTCATGTGTAGTAAAATAATTAACGAAAATATTCATGTGTAGATAAAATAATTGATGAAAATATTCATGTGTAGATAAAATAATTTTTCGTATGTTTTTGACTATGCTCACGTCCTCTGTCAATACATTTTATACTTGTGTTTTCACATTTTGTAGAATTTATAGACGTCTGGTTTAAAAGTAAAAGCATATCGTGACTATACGATCGACCTTACTTCTATAAATATAATATGATGTAGCTTATGAAGTAAAATTTTGCCAGAAATCTTGATCTTTCAGTCAACAGGGTTCCTTCAGATGTCGATATGAGCCTTGACACATCTTTTTTAATTTATTTGTGAAGAGTATTACGGCACACTGTAAACTAGAAACTTATGTATGATGATTTATTTTATTTTAATATTCTCTTCTCTTTTTTTTTATCACAATGTTTTAGTTCAACTACTGGACGTATGGAATTGATGTGATTGAGCATCTGAATGGAAACTTCTTTGATATCGATCGCTTCCCTCGTGTTGTCATGTGTGACTTTGAAATCAGACAGATGCAAAATATCCAAACATACACCCTACAGGTAAGGTGGACTGAATTTCTGTATAGAGTTTTCCATTTCTAGTCACGTCATGCCATAATATGGATGGTGAAAGTCGCAAACCGTGTAAGTCCAATTTTGGATGTTTTGAGAAAATTAAAGAAAATGATGCCGTTCTGTTTAATCTATCTTTGCAGACATACACGGTGTGCAAGTGTTAAAAACTAGACTCAGTAGAGTTACACGGATTGCTCTCGTAGTTATTATACAAGTTTCTTTCGGTTCTTGAGCAGCGTTTTTCTAACTAAACGAAGCATAGACGCTTCCTTCTGTTAAAGAAGAGAAAAAGTGTTTCTGATTTTAGACTAAAATGTGCGTTTTGCGACTTTCACCGTCGATATAACTCATTGACTTTGATTAAAGAAGTGCAGTTAGAAGTATAGCAAAACAAGTTGTCCAACTTGATTTCACGAAGTTCCTGTTACACAGCTCCCGTCACATGATTTTTTTCATGAAAGTTACCGTTATCATTAATCATGTCCAGTATGTGAGTAAAGTTCCTTCAAGGACATTACAGCCCATAGAGCCGGAGCTTATCCCGGTTTCTATAGCATGAAGCCGAACATGTGATAATAATCACATCCTGGACAGGATGCTAGTGTGGCACAAGTTTTTACTCCCAGCTAATGCTCGTACTCGTTTGCATCTGGGTCGGATGGGGGGGAGGGGGGATGCATGTTGAGTGTCTTTCCTAAGGAACACAACATCAGAATTACGGCTTTGCTAGGATCCAAACCCAGAACCTCATGATCCCAAATCTGGCAGCCTAACCGAATGTGTATATAAGAATATTATAGAGATGCAATAGGTCCATACAGTACTGATAAATCATCATACAGATGCTATATATGATACCAAAATTCCATTAGGCAAAAAATGCCTTGAGAGATGATGCCATTGGTCTTATAGTAGTACAATAACCCTAGCCGTATAACATCATTATGTCACGCATTCATGTACGTATTTCTCATTTTATATTTGAATGTTGTGAGGCGTGAATTTTCTTCTAAAATGTTTTTTCACCTTAACAGTGCGTACTGAGCATCAATTTGTTCATCGAGAAAATCTTCGCTGTTGCTTGGTTCTGGCTGTTCCTTCTGTCCATTGCAACCGTTATCAACTTTGGCATGTGGTGCCTTGATATCTTGTTCAGGTAAGTTGTGTCTGTGTCAGAGCCCAGTATGGAAACTAATAATGAAAGCATTATATTAGAGTTTGTATAAATATGATGCAGATACAAGAAATAGTTTTCTTTTGGAATGCATGTGTAAATAATTCACTGCCTTTAGAAAATTTCATAGGAAAAAGCTGGTATGGTTTTGAAACTGGTGTTGTTCCATGACATTGGGGCACATGTTGAAAATGACTTATAATCAAAATTAGAAAATTTCATCTTTGTTTGTAGAAACAATGCCTCGGATGACCTTTAAGTACGGCCTGGCATATAAGGAGTAAATAATTCTCTGATGTACAGGGGAGACATATTGTTTAGAGACTTGTATACATAATACATATCTGTAAATTCAATGCGAAACTTAACTAGCAACCAGTGAAGACTTTTAGAACAGGTGAGATGTGATCATATGACTTAATTGATGTTATTCTAGCAGCCTTGTTCTAAAAATTTTGCAACCTATCAATTGAAGGGGTTATTTCAATAGTGTGCCTATGTCCATTTTCGTGAAAAATAAGATGGAGAGATAATCCTAGGGAATAAAAGGAAATTTTGCTTTCAGAAAAGTATGGAAGTGATATGATGAAAGTACATCATATTTTTTGTCGCTTAAGTCGTCCATGCCTAAGCCCATTGTTTTTGGCATTTTTCTCTAAATGACGTAATTGTGACTTTGGCACACTATTGAAATTCAATTACCCTTCAATTACCGGTATGTATTTTTATGTTTAGGAAGGATTTTTTTTTAAAAGTGGAGACAAACTAATGTCTATACTTCCATGGTACTTGACAAGAAAAAAAACCCCAAAAAACCCTCATTAGGTACTTGAAGGTTGTCCAGTTTAAGAAAATTAGTACGTCTCTAGCATCCTTGAAAAAAAATAAGAATTCAAGATTTTCTTTTGGGAGGAAAAAAAATCTGTTGAGTAGAGATCAGTATGATGGATGTATTACATGAATATGTTTTTGATTCAGGTACATTGAATTGATGAATATATCTCAGAAAACAGTGAACAGAGACCACTTATACATGTATGTTTCAAAATCAATTGTTACGTGAAATTAATGAATGAATATTTTTCAGCTTATGAAACGTTTCTTTTATCTTATCTGAAAAACAGCAAAAGGAGGGAGCACTTCATTCAGAAGTATCTTATCATCTTGGGGGATCACGAATCGCGTAAGGAGAAAAGCCTCTTCAAGGACTTTGTCCGCAACTACCTGCGAGACGACGGCGTGTTTCTCCTGAGATCTGTGGGAAGCAACTCGAGTGAAATCATACTGATGGACCTCATCAAAGCTCTGTGGGCCAATTTCAAGAAGAAGAACATGAAGGCTGTGGACGGAAACGGAAATGCGAATGCCCCACCAGGAACTTTTGTGAGGGGAAATCCTGTAGACGCAAGTGAGGCTAGAGTTTAGGATGTGGTGCCTTTCAGTGTCTATATTATTATCATTTTTTTTGTCTCTAATGTCAAACTTGTGAATAATTTGTTGAGCTCTCTTGAGACTATCTATCTATAAAATTTAAAAAATGGGCTTGTAGCTCTAATCGTTTTGTTCTAAATTCACATTAAAATAATAATAATTATATAATCACTCACACTTAAAGACTGGTAATGGAAAATTTGCTAAATATTGAGCAATCCTTGTATGCACTATTTGTACTTATACACCATTCTTATTTTCAGATGATAATTATTTGATTATCTATCACTATCAACCCCTTAATATTTGAGATTTCAATTTATAATTTCTCTTGTCTGCTAAGTCAAGAAGGTTCTATCTAGCCACGTTTATGTCTGTAAAGAATTGACTGTATGAGTATGTATGTGCTGTGTTAATTGTGCAGTTGCAGTGGTGGGCATACTTTTGCAACTCCGATTCCAGGTCAAGAAAAAGACATTTGTGTGATTGAGTGCAACATTATTCTTAGGCTGTTTACAAAATAGGCGTTCATAACAAAGAACGTTTACCTATCTTTTTCCACAATTGAGGATAAATTTCAGTCCTTGAAATCTCAACTCGCTTTATCTCCACACAGCTTCTCATGTTACTGTAATAAATTTTATACTGTAAACATTTGTTTTCTACCGCTGTACTATGTTGACTTTAGACCAGGTAGAGGAATCCTAACCTAAAGTATCTAAGTATATATAATATATAAATATATATATATATATATATATATATATATATATATATATATATATATATAT
Source organism: Doris montereyensis (assembly GCA_037039925.1). Taxonomy (NCBI): domain Eukaryota; kingdom Metazoa; phylum Mollusca; class Gastropoda; order Nudibranchia; family Dorididae; genus Doris; species Doris montereyensis. The sequence goes on along the minus strand of JAXRKP010000219.1, from coordinate 296,155 downwards.
ATATATATATATATATATATATATAAAATTGCTATTTCGCATCCACTTTAAATGGCATTCAGACTGAGAATCTATTGTCTTCTTATTTTAGAGTTAATTCATTTCTGCTTTTGATTTGATGTGAACAGCTTCATAGTTTTGTACTAGACCTATTAATAAGGCCTATGTGGGTGGGTGGGAATGTTTACACATACCTACACTTGGTCACGTTGTCCAGGGTGAAACTCATTCTCATCTTAAGTAATCTGAAGAAAGATCAAATGCACTGACTGACCCATGACTGTAGTGCCTGAAGATGTTGTTTTTTTTACATTTATTCATTTTTACTGATCATGTATTTTATTTTAAATACAAATGATTTGTATCCAAAATATTTGCTTTACACTGCAAACAAATGAGGCTTTTGTACCACTCAAATCTTATTTTGAGATTCAAATTGATATTACATTGAGAATTCCGGACAAAAAAATAACAAACAATACAATTTATAAATCCTTTATTAGTCAGCATGATATTGATATTGATAGATGTTTGTATTTTGTGGGGTTTTCTGTGGGGGGTTTTTCACGAGGATTTTTCGGTTTTATGGTAGGCAGGCAATTTAAATGAAACATTGAGTTAGAAGATAACTGAGATTCAGAATTAACGTGACAAAGTCAATTACTACTAATGTGGCCCTCTGAGATTCAGAATTATATTGACAAAATCAATTACTATTATTACTGTAGCCCTCTGAGATTCAGAATTAACTTGACAAAGTCAATTACTGTTATTACTGTGGCCCTCTGAGATTCAGAATTAACTTTCAAAGTCAATTACTATTTTTACTCTGGCCCTCTGAGATTCAGAATTGACAAAGTCAATTACTATTATTACTGTGGCCCTCTGAGATTCAGAATTAACTTGACAGAGTCAATTACCGTTATTACTGTGGCCCTCTGAGATTCAAAATTAACTTGCAAAGTCAATTACTATTACTGTGGCCCTCTTTTCCCCCACCAATGCTTCTCTTTCAGAGTCAGTGCCAACAATTACCAACATATTATTACAGTTGGATACCTTGCTGTATAAAATAAATTGGTCTGTCCTATTACTATTACGTATTCTGATCTCAAACACTAAACCATTGTTTTTGCAGCAAACATATGTCTTTTTTCAATGCGGTATCTAGTTAACTTCTTGGCAGATTTCATTACATGGAATATGCACAAAATTTTGTAAACATATGAAATGGATCTACTTAAAAAAGTATTCACAATTTTATTTTACGTTAATGACGTTTTTTCTCCATATTGTTACTAATGTTATGCATTCTCATCAACAGCAAACAGGGACCAGCGCATTGTTGTTTTGCGGAAATTTGTTATTTCACTTATTTGTTATGTCTGTCAAAAATGAAAGATATTATTTTTGAAGAATCATGAAGGAAAGCTCATGACTTTTTACAAAAAATATTCCTGTGACTGTGATCTTTAATTTATAGATCTGGGCTAAATATAGAAGAATAAATATCATCTTATTTTCATATACAGGCATTACAGGACTTTGATTATGATTAAATTTGTAATTGCTCAGTCCTTTTTCACAGAAAATATAATACCAAAATGGTAAACTTCAGTTTTTTCTTTTAAAGTTTGATGTTGGTGAAAGGAACCCTAAAAAAAATAAAAAAATTGTAGCTTTTAATTTTCAAAGATTTGTTAGAATTTTATCCTGCTCTAAGTAGTGTCATGAAATGTGTGTCGTCGGTGGGCCAAGCGGTTAAGCTGTCTGACTGGGGATCCTGAGGTCCTAGGTTTGTATCCTAATAATGCTAGGTCTGATGTTGTGTTCCCTGGGAAAGAGACTTGACACACATTTTCCCCACACTACCCAGGTGGAAATGGGTACAGACACTAGCCTAGGAGTAAAAACCTGTGTCAAGACTAGCGTCGTGGCCAGGAGGTGATTATTACCACATTTTCCGATTCATGCTATTGAAACCGGGATAAACTTCGGCTCTATGGGCTGTAACTAGTGCAACTGCCTTGAAGGAACTTTAATGCATGTAGTATTCTGAAAGTCTCTTTTGTGAAACATTCCATTTTCATATCTTGACTCATACAAAGGTTTTCATAAGGCTTATGTTTAGGTAAAAATGCTTAATCTTGGAGGAGTGCTAAGGTTCAGTCGGTTATGAATTTTGTCAATGTATTTTATTTCCATGCTCTCATTCAACCCACTCATGACCACCATGGTGAAGGAACCATACTCACTCATACCATAGTTTAAACTCTTTCTTATCATTTGAAATTACATGTTTAAATATATTATCAATGCACACAAAAAACTGAAAAATTCAAATAACTGACAGATGATTTCACATAATGATAATGATGATAACGAATAATATTTAATGTGTTTTGAGTTACTGCCCGTTTCCATTGTCAAAAGATGAATATATACATAGCTACCAACCAGTATGTAAAAATGTATTTTGTACGTTTCTTTTGGCCTAAATCTGCAGTAACATAACACTAACAGTCTGTAGTTACCTCGAAAAATGCGTATTTAAAGTTGTAACTGGGTTGGGTTTTTTAAATTATTTAAAGAAACCCTTAGTTAACGGCAGAGACTCAGAGAGGTTTAAATAGGCACCATTCTGAGTTTGTAAATGCTAAAGCTTCGCCAGAAAGGCCAAATTTCCCTTAACTTAAAATTTAAAAAAGATTTCCAGCTAAATTAACAATGATTTCTAGAAATGAATATCATTATCACAGGCCGTCATGCAAGTTAAAGTTTAGTTTGCACGGTGAGAGTCAGAGTCTGTTCTTCGATTCGAAAAGATTTTTCAGTGGCAGGTATCCATGGTATGAACAGTTTACTGAGGTTTGCTTGTACCAATTTTGATTGTTGTTATTGTTGTTAGCCTGGACAGGGTAAAACTAAAACAAAGCTCTTGCTATTACTACACATTCCTCATTTTCACATTTGCTTTTGTACCAGTCGGCCTTGACTTTTAGTTCTAGTTCTCCTTTTTGTTTTGATACACTATTCATCAGCGGCAATGTTGTTAACTCCTCATAAAACACATTTGTTGCAAAAAAACCCACTAATAGTAGTCGCTGGATAAAAGCGCACTCGGCATAAACACACGCCTACATCTGCTGACCAAATTTTTACTATATATAATAAAAGTGTTCTTATATACACACGGTGTGCATAAAAGCACGCTTTTTCCTGTGCCCAAAGGGCGTGCGTTTATCCAGCGACTACTGTACTAATATTACATACTAAATTAACACTAGGAGCCCATCTGGACAAAAAGAAACCACTGATCTATTTTAACTTTAATACAAGATGTTACTTTTACTATTACTTCTTGGGGTTTGTTTGTTTGTTTGTTTGATTTGGCTTTTCGTCAGAAAAGGGAGAAGTTGTGTCCGCCGGAGGCTGGATGTTGTTGTTTACCTGTTTAAACTTTTCCTTCTAAAACGTCTGTGGTAAACATTAATATTATATACTGCACTGTTATAATGTAATACTTATTATACCGCAATCTTTCCTCTGACAGTTTAATCTTTTAAATGACAAAGTGCCTATAATTTTAAAATATTTTATTATTGAACCCATGGCGCTTTTGCATCCTTCGATCTTCCAAATGTTATTTCATAATTTGTTATTAGTATTAAGTAATACGTAGATCTACTGCTGGGAAGCCTTAAAAAAAATGTGATAGTTTTTTTAAAGAATGCGGAGAAAAAAAAACACATGTGACAACAAAGTCTAAAACCAAAACCAGTTTGTGACTGTCTAGCACTGTCCTTAATTTTCTGATAATTAAAAGGTAGGCCTATATTATATAATAATATATAGGTATTTTATCCCCATGATTTATGTATTCTGTACACAGAGACAGTTAGTTATCTAAATGAGTTACGATGACTTGTGTCAAGGAATCAATGGCTACAACTACAACTACTTCATGTGTTTATTTTCATTTCTTGCATTTGCATGTGACGATTGCAAACAAGGGCCCGCTGATGTTATTGTTACATTTTACATTTACCAGCAGGGTTTCCCCTTTGTGTTTCAGACAGGGGGGGGGGGGGGGGAATGACATAAGTTTACAGGATTTTCCTTCTTTCTTTTTTTTTTTTCAAGGGAAAAGTCATAAGTTTACAGGATTTCCCTTCTTTTCTTTTTTTCTCAAAGGGAAAAGTGACATAAATTTAAAATGCATTCATTGAGTGGGGGGGTTACGGTATGAGTACTATGACCATCACCTAACTACTCCCAAGTCTAAGGATTATGACATACATACCTGTAGTAACATTGATTTTTTGCCCGAAAGTAAAATCAAAAAGTGTCATATATAATGACGAGTGATATAAAATCATTATTATTATATTATTATGGCTGAGGTGCTATTTCACAACATTTGTTAAGGATTTTTCTTGTCTATTTTTTTTGTTTAGATAAATATTTTCTTGACATTTTGTTTTCCTTTTTCTTTTTATGCCCTGGGTTGGTTGGGTCCTTTTTCAACTTTTTGTTGTCATGTTGTGTTTGTTTTTCAGTTCATTTTATTTTTATAGAATCTATGGGAGTTCTCATTGGCTAGACAATTATTGAATTAAACATTCGTCAGCTTTTGAATCCAGTTGTTAATTGGAGGATAAAAATATGCACTCAGTGTACGTATAACATAGAGTAGAAATTTCCTTTACTATACTATACTATAAGTAGGGGAGGGTGAGTCAACAGTTACAAGGATCATTTATGATAAAGTTGTTAATATCTCCTTTATAACTTATAGTAATTATAGTTTGGGTTTTTTTCTCTGCCAACCAGTTTTCAAGATTTCAAGAACATAAGGTTTACTTTTAGCACCAGTGATCTTCATGTATGACCTTTAATGACCCTAATGATGGCTCAGCAATTATAGTGTATCGCTGAAAATGAGAACTTTGACCAATTATTAGCATTCCATAATAATAATAATAATAATAATATTAATAATAATATGCAGCTGAGTAAATAATTTCAGGTCTCTGGATGCCCAAAGAATTAATTTAAACTGCAGAGGAGGTCCTGTGCACAGATCACAACACTTTGTGCATATTAAAGATCCCTTGGTTGTTTACAGGGCAGTCCTGGCAAAATTTGTAAAAATCCTACCAAAAAAAACCCGAGATCACCTTCGTTGTGGATGTGGGTAAATCAAATCAAAAGATATCTGACACATGGCAAAGGACTAACATTAGCATATTTGTAGTCAGTACGATATCGTTATAGGCCTACACAGCTTTTGTTTTAAATTTTGTAAATTTTTATGTGGACCAATTTAAGTCTCATGTACCTTCTTTCCGCAGTTGATTATACAATTTGTATTTGATGTAGCTTTGATTTTGTATATTTGAAATTGTATTTGATATAGATCTAGATCTTTATATTCTTTTCAGCTTGATTCAACAAATTTTTGAAAATTTATCTTTGGTAACAGAAGTATAATCAAAATAAACTGTTCTTATTATATTATCATATCATGTATTCTTTTTCATCTTAATATTATTATTTTCTTGTTTGAGAGATTGAGAGGCAACATATTTTCACAATAATTTTATTTTAGAATATGAGAGATAGTTTGTCTCTTTGAAATGTTACCATCTACCTACCATTGCCGTGATCTCAGGGTGAATTAAAAGGAAACAGCAAGATGATATTGAAAGATAAGCGAAAGAAGGAAAGGAAAGAAATAGGACCTACCAGTACCAGCCAACAGCGTCTGCCAACTGCCCGGTTGAGAGAAAGAATTTCTGAATTCAGTTGATCGAGTTAGCTGCAGGTCTCTTTCTTTGTATTGTGTGTCCTTGATTTGAAGAAGAAAAAGATTTTACTCCCTTGTCCTGGAGACAAACTTGGTATTTTTTTATGCACTGCCTCACTTAATAAAAAAAAAGGATCGGTTTGAATCAGGTCTCAGTTTATGTCATCAAAGTGAGACCAATGAAATCTAGTTATTGTGTTCAGAAATGACTGTTTGGGGGGGGGGGGGGGGGGGGGGGGGTGTTGTCTGAGAAAGTTGTACAGATGGCATGGATTCATGGAAGGATCGTTATTTGTACAAGTATTAATAAGGACCTAGATTTAAGGCTGAAACATACTAAGAGCAGCCTGCAGGCTTCAAATTGAAGGAGTATGACGGGACAAGACTCATGTACATTCACAGTATAGTCAGGGATGCCATTTTACCAGCTTTTTCGCCACCAGCAGATTCTGAGCCAGATTTTCCAGCTCTCTCTTTCCGACTTCGTCGTTTTCACCGACTCGCACAAGCCAGAACTTTTTTGGCTGGAATAAAATTTTAGGTGCCACTGTCGGCCGGTTTACCGGGAACTGAGACATTTCTTTGCGCACGCGCACATTGCCCTGTTTACTTCCTTTCCCTATTTCAGTACTGAATTCAAATCTGTAGAAATTGTGTGAAGTCAAAGAAGATTCTTATGTAAAGTGAAGAAAGCAAGATGAAGCCGCGTGAGGAAAATTTTGTGAAAAGAGGTAAATGTATTAAGAATTTAGAGAAAAGTGTGAAAAACAGATTTAAATGGGAGTGGCTGCAAGAAAAAATTCTGGATGGAGGTTATTTCTCGGATTGTTTCAGGAAATTTAAGGAAGGAGGCTTTGTGTACTGTATTGTGTGAGGATAGACTTAATTATGAAAGTAGCGGAAAGAAGGCTCTTACGAATCACGTTAAACGGCCAAATCATGTTAGAAAACACAGATAAATTGTCAGTAAAGGCGACCCAACAGGCGCTAGTACTAGTAGCAATGTTTCAAAAATGAAAACAAATTGAGGATTGTGATGGTGAAAATCACTGAAAAGGATTCTCTTCCATATGGTGCACCTGAAAATGTGACGAATTCTATCAGGCCTATTGTTTTAGATCCTATTTCTAGATCTACCTTAGCTCCCACTCAACCGCGAATTGTCAGTATAGCTGATATTGATATAGACAGTCACACCAAGAAGCCATGATCATAGCTTTCATAGCACAGCATTCCCTACCTCTTTCTCTTGCCCCTAAAATTGTGTCACTTGCACAGGAACTCAACCAAAGACTTTAAAGATCTCGAAAGTTTGCTTTTTAATATGTTTATTTGCTCTCAATAGCAATTATGTAATACTATATAATAGATCTATAATATACCATTTATAATGAGGCCTAAATGTCGATTCGAATGAAATATGCGTATCCACGCATATTTTCAGGCTTTTTGAAATTCACCTGGTGGCATCCCTGTATAGTGGTGGATAGAGTGATCATCACTCATAGTCATAGACACTCCATTTGCAGCTGTCGCTTTTCTTCCGGTTGGAGGGCGGCAAATCGAAATGTAGCGTGCTGCATTCCATCCTTCAAGGTAAATGATGACGTAGCAACCAAAAATAATACAAGCTTCCAGGCGGAGAATAAAATCACAACATTTTTTATCTTTTCATTATATACATCTAATCACTTTTTAAATGTTAATGTTAAATTTGACTTGAGTGCTATGGTTGCTTTATTTAGCTATTTTGTGATTTAGAAATCCAGTATTGTGACTGTTAATACTGTTATAAAATTCTCTCTTATGCCTAGCTACCTATGTCACATGAAGGCGGCAATTTGACAGGCTCAGCATAATCACCATTATTCGTCCTTCACCAGCCTTCATTTCTGAGACTTCAGAATGAAGGATTTAATATGTTTTCGGCCTTTAAAGTTTTAAGTGAAACTTGAACTGTCGTATTCGGGCGTGGGTAGGTCATGCACACAATATCTACAGAGTACAGGACAGAAAGATTAAAGAGAGAGAGAGACAGACAGACCTGTCATTTATCTTAATTGGTGTTTGTTTTAATGAAATATACCCTACCCATAAATGAAAGAACGCAGAGACAGGGATTACATTATTAATGTTTGGAAGAGTGTTGAAAAGGAATGGTGAATAGCTCCATATTCTTGTCTTCGATACATCTCACATACCCAATATCTATGACGTGTTGTTTTCAATTTATAGTAGGCAGTAAGAATAGCAACACTACTGGACATGAACATGTACCTAGAAAAGAGCTTTGCCGTATTCATCTTGATACTAAATTAATACATTGCCCTTCCTTCTCCAATCATTTCTGTCGCCAGTCTTTCAGACACGACGAAAATTTGCTCTTGCATAAGGAGACACTTTTGCCGCTCGCGACTGAGAGACATCGCATGAAACTAGATACATGTAATTGCTAGCGAATATTCGCTCATAAGGAGACATGCCACGCGACTGATCTCAAAGTGTATCGCTCACGATTTAACATCGCGTCGCGCATAAGGAACCGTAGACTTAATTGGTGTATGTGCTGTTAGATCCAGCTTACTACATGTTCTTGCGCAGAGGATATGTTGTATGTTTTACTCCTTCAGTCGTTTGCCCCATTTCCTCACCCTACCACCCCATATCCCGTTTGCAAACCTCATAAAAAAATATTACAGACAGGAAGAAAGGATTCTGGATTGCATCAACATAATTTGTTTCACTTGTTTGCTTCATTGAAATTTACATTGCCCGTCATATGGGCTGATCTCAGGGTGAATTAGGAGGAAGCAGCAAGATGAAAGATAAGTGAAAAGAGTGAATGGAAAGGAGTAGGACCTACCAGCAACCCCTGTCAACCGCCCGCGATTAAACCAACAACAGGTATACAAAGTAATATATATTTTACTACTCAAAAGACTATTAAATCATGAATGATACTTTGCAATTGTTTCATTGAAATTTACCCCGTCTGCCATTGCGGTGATCTCAGAGGTAACAGCAAGATGAAAGATAAATAAAAGAAGGAAAAGAAAGAAGTAAGAGTAGGATCTACCAGCAGGCCCACTTCAACCGCCATAAGGATATAAACACAAACAAAGATGGAATGGTGTGAAGATAATGACGCTGACAGCAACATTAGAAGTAGATGAAAACAAAAAGACTTCTTACACACTACTAATAACGACTCCAAAAGAGTGGCAATTTATAGTCGTAATAACTTCAAAGTTTATTTTTAAACTTAAGCAAGTCTATACATTTGTTAATATATTGAGCGAAAAGAAATGAAAGCAAACAAATTTAAAACAAACCAGGATGACCTTTATTAATCGACAGGGAATCATAAGGGTTGTGAAAAATGTGACTTATTTTCACTTTTCAAAATTTAGAACACAATTAAACTTTCTTTTTGAGACTTGCGAGTCATACGATGAAGATTTCAAACAGTAAAGGATAAAAGGCACATGAATTTTAACTTTGGAAAAAAAAATTTAGAATGAGAAAGATAACTGAATCATTAAAATTAAGGAGAAAAATCCAAATCTAGTCATTTTAACTTGTAACATATTACATTGTAACAAAGTCATGCTATGAGTATTGAGTATGATGATATACTACATCATACATTATGCAAAGAAAACAACATGTTAAAAAATAAAGACAACAAAAGATGAAATTTAAAATTAAAAATAGAATACTAGCCTTTGTCTGTTTGTTAGCACATATGTAAGGGATTTTTTTATTTTCATGTATGCTTAATATTTTCAATTCAACAATTAATAAAAACTTCAATTCAATTCAACAATTATGGCAACCATAAACTTTTTTTTTTTGATAAATGGTAAAGCTGATCTTTCAAAGGAAATTTACTAAAACATTTTAACGCCTGTTTAAATAAGTCGATGTAAACACATTTTACACTGATTTTCCAATCCTACAGTAAAAACACAACATTGCCACCTAAGCTGACAGATTAAGTCACACACATCGATTTTTCAGTGATGGTCATGTGAACATTAACTCAAATAATATTCTAATTCTACATCTTTGCGTCAGGTTTATACTAATTCAGGCAGGAATGGTTTCATTTTTGAACATCATCTCAGGAAGATGGGTTAGATGGGATGAACACTAAAAAACCATTCATCTTTTCATAAACATCTAGAGCATCTTAATCTTAATTTAGGCAGGAAAATGCTTTAACAAACAAGCAAAAGTGCAGCACTGAAAGCAAGTGAAAGCAAAGAAATGAAGATCTAATATTATTATGTTGATAGGATAGACGACAATGGAAAAACATCAAAACAATGTTGCTGTTTTTAAATCTCTAAGGATAAGAAGAGATGTTGTACAACAGTCCCAAAGGCCCTTAGCCAGGTGGCCATTTCATTTGACGGCCACCCGCCAGATCTGCGATGCAAATAATACACTTCCTGTCCACCTTCTGGGCCGTCATTGACAACAATGCGATAGCCTTTATCCAATTTTTGCTCCTTGGCAACTTTTTTAGTGACCACTAACAGGTGACCAAGAATCTGAGGGAGTTAAAAGATTTCAAATCAATATAAGTCGCATTTTTGTACTGCAAATATTTAGAGCGGGGGGGGAACAATTTTAATTTTTGTGATTGACATGATTTCATATATATAAATATAATATTATAATGCAATAGCTTCATCCTTATAAAAATGATTATCGTGAGCTATTCTTGTTGATTTGATACTATTTTATATGTAAAATGAGTAGAAATACACAAATGTATGTGCCAACAATGAATTGAAATGCACATGCACTCAAACCTCATAATACCGCTCCCATTATAACGCTATTCTACGTAGCTTTTCACCTTTCCGCTTTTATACCTTTGTACAGATCTCAATTATTCAAATTAACAGTCCTTATAACTTGTTAAACAACCATAAATTATTCAACATTAACAGTCCTTTATAACTATTGTAAAATACAACATCAAATCAATTATTCAACATTAACAGTCCTTTATAACTATTGTAAATACAACTTGTTATACCGTCAATGATTCAACATTAACAGTCCTTTATAACTATTGTAAAATACAACTTGTTATACCGTCCAATGATTCAACATTAACAGTCCTTTATAACTATTGTAAAATACAACTTGTTATACAGTCATCCGTCAATGATTCAACATTAACAGTCCTTTATAACTATTGTAAAATACAACTAAGTTATACAGTCATCCATCAATGATTCAACATTAACAGTCCTTTATAACTATTGTAAAATACAACTCGTTATACAGTCATCCGTCAATGATTCAACATTAACAGTCCTTTATAACTATTGTAAAATACAACTCGTTATACAGTCATCCATCAATGATTCAACATTAACAGTCCTTTATAACTATTGTAAAATACAACATACAGTCATCCATCAATGATTCAACAAACAGTCCTTTATAACTATTGTAAAATACAACTCGTTATACAGTCATCCGTCAATGATTCAAAATTTAACAGACCTTTATAACTATTGTAAAATACAACTGGTTATACAGTCATCCGCCAATGATTCAACATTAACAGTCCTTTATCATCATCATCATCGAAAGCATGTGAAAGCTGCGAGTTCCCCAGGGACCCCTTGGCAGTAACAGTCATTTATAACTATTGTAAAATACAACTCGTTATTACCTTCACCATGCATCATCACCGTCTTCCCCGAAGTGATGCAAGCGGGTAGATGTAGTACATGTATCTTCTTTGGCTTAGTCACAGATCATGGCGCCAAACACGCACTACACACACAAGACACAAGCATCCATCAGTGCCTTGTGTGTCTTAGTCTTAGTGTTAGTATTCTTCTTACACTTACAGAAATAACACTGATACTGATACACAAATCTTTTTCTTTATGAGAATGGAGAGTACTGAAGGTTTGGAGACAATACTTGTCGTCCACTGCTTGGGCCTAGGTCCTAGGTCAGCCGAATGAAGAGGAGTAGCATCGGCATAAAGTAGGACATCGATCTAAGCCTAAGACCGTGGCATTCTGGTGGGGTGAGGTGGGTATGGCTAGGATTGGGTCCAGTAGAGTGGTGAGAATAAGGCTTCACCAGTAGTATCACTATCTAGCTAGATCTAGGCTAATCCATTTTGAGTTGGGGGGGGTCTCTCTCTCAATATTGTCTTCTAGACTACATAAGAGACAGGGTGATCCTACAACATCTTGTATTACTAGTATATACCATATGATTATGATACTACAACGGCCTTTTCACATGCAGTAAGCCCACAATGACTTGTAAGTGATCTTTATTTTTTTCTACTTGATTAGTCAAATTGAAATATTGATTATCTCCTTCATTGTAATACATGTACTGAAAAAGGGCATTTCGTTATAATGCCATTCCCTTTATATGTAACGCTAAGTTACTACTGACACAACAGCTGGCGGTATATAAGTATAACAAGGTTTGAGTGTACATGTAAATAAAAAGCATGCCAAAATACAACATCTGACAGGAAAAATGGAAGAAGTTAATAATCTGATCACATCAATTTAATTTTTAAAAAATTCAACAACAAAGATGATGTTGGGGTTTTGGTAGAATCGATTAAAGTTTTGGTCTTGACTGTCCAGTAAACGTCCAAGGGATCTTTAACCTGCACAGTGTTGTGATCTGCGCAAAGGACCTTTCTATCGTCCATCTTCGATTGGACTAGGTGTAATCCACCTACCTGGACCTCGACTGGCTGTACTAAAATAAAAACTCCAACACCTTGCATCTGGACAACGAGTCCCCCAAACCTGTTGAAAAATGTCTTTGACTTCAAATTCATGTTTTCATGTCTCTTCACTTGGTTCAAGTTTAAGCACATGAATATTGAACGGCTACAGGTGTTGAGCTGTTATTGCTGTAACCCCATTTTGGTGCCATGTGCCCTTAAATTCTATTCTACAGGTCAATTTGTGCATGCTATATGCCTCGTGCCCATAGAATTTACGGGCTTATGACACAACAGTGTTTCGATAGGTTCGTTGAGTGGTCTTTTTTCTATTTGATTTTACCCACGTCTACAACTAAGGTGATCCCTGGGGTTTTTGATAGGGTATTTAATTTTGCGTGGACTGCCTTGTAAACAGCCAAGGGATCCTTAACGTGCACAGAGTGTTGTGATCTGCACACTGGACCTCCTTTTTATCGTTCATCTCCAATGGGACTAGGTGTCAACCCAACTACATGTACCTGGGCTTGGGGGCTAGATTTTACTTTTTTTAAAACTCAAGAAAATTGTTCAACCATCCACTGACGACCTTTGGAATTGAGATACCGAAACCTTGCCTCTGGACTAGTGCACCTGAGTGGTCTAAGGGACATATCTGCATAAAACCCTTGCACATGATATGAATACCATCCCTTTGGAACATAAACCGTCAATTGAAGAGGCCATTCCAATAGTGTGAAAACGAGACAGAGAGAGGTAATCCTAGGGAAATACAAGAAGTCATGCTTCCTGAAAAGTAAAAGTGATATGATGAAAATACATAACGTTTATAGCCATTTGAAACTTTGAATTTTCAAAGCCAACAGTGTCACTGTCAAAGTCCATGGTTTTTGGCATTTTTTTCTAGATGATGTAATTGTGACTTATGGCAAGTAGTTAGGCACACTGTTGAAATGACCTCTTCAATTTCTCCCGGCACTGCTATGATATGTCTTCTGGGCAGTGAAGGGGTTAGTTAAATTCATTGTAAGGTTAAATTGGTTGACAATTAAAGAAGCTAAAAGCATGATATCATCCTTCATATGAGGATGTAAACGAGAAAACAAATTTTAAGACAATATGGCAAACCTGCTCATGTAAGTCTTCCACATCAGCAAGACGTTGAATCGGCTTCTTGGGAAGAATCAGGAAATGAAAAGGAGCTTGTGGGTTGATGTCTTTTATCACAACACACTGTTCTCAGGAGTGATGAAAAATTATTTTTTTTAAGAAGATACAGGTGGGGGAAGAACAAAAATTTTGTTTTCACTCTTTGTCAGTAGCCTACACATCATCAGCTTAATGTTCATTAACACTCAAACCTCGTTATACCACCCCCCGTTATGTCGCCAGCTTTTCACCTTGGTACAAATCTGACACCATACAAGAACAAGTCACACCGCTAAATATCTGGCAAGAACATTCCTTCATAACTATTGTAAAGTACAACTTCTTATGCCGCCACTGTGCATCACCACCCCCACCACCACCCCCTCCCGGGCGAAGTGAAGTAAGCGTGTATAAGTAGAATGTAGTTTGGCTTGGTGGGTTATGGAGTCAAACACACACTATGCACACAGGCACAAGGATCACTGACATGATCGTGTGTCTTGATACTCTATACAATTACGGAGATGACACTAGCACCAGTGACACAAGGCCTTTTCTTTATGAGAATGAGAGTGGTGGAGGTTTGGAGACAATGGTTGTCATTCATTGCTTAGGCAACGTCGATTTATGCAGCATTCACTGTATATTACAGGAAGTTCTACTAGCGTCTGACTTTTTTTCCCCATTATTTCGAACAGCCAAATCATGGAATGATTGACTGTTCAAAACAAAAATGCAAACAAATTGTTCTAAAAATGTCATTGATATGGAACTCTATAATTTAAAATATTTGTATGATGAATGAATGTGCATCGTTCTTCTAATTGATTACTGTATGTTCAATTATTTTTAAAATTCCATGACTGGGAAGAATCAGGAAATGAAAAGGAGCTTGTGGGTTGATGTCTTTGATCACAACACAATGTATGGGGCACCTCGATTGGCAAGTTTGGGACCAAAATGTTAATTTTCTGTTCTTTGCATATTCGGTTAAAACGATCATTTATCTACAAGCTCATAGCAAAAAAAAATTCTATATGACGTATATATTTTTTTACAAAATATTTTGTAGGTGAGGGTAGGTAAAAACAGTCAAAATTTTGACGTAAATTACCCTAACACTGACTGAGGAGATTGGCAAAATCCCTCTAGCGACGGCTAATCGCCAATGTGGCAAACACGGTTCTTTTGCTTGGCTTTCACGAACATGGCACATCGATCGGCCGAGCTCTTTGTGACATAAGAGGTAAGGTCAGCGTCGCGCGTATGTAAACACGGGCACAAGTATAGGAATAAAGGGAAAAAAACAAAACTGGTCATTTGACGGCTGTTTTCACAGCAATGCACATCTAAACCTAGTTTTACAATCCTCTTTACATTAATAAAAATGCCAGAGACTGTCGAAAGAGTAACAGGGCTGCTACAAGAAGGGTAACCCGTCTGAAGCATCTACTTTATGTTATTTTATTTTCATTTCTTTACTTTCATTTTTTCTCAAAATGTAGCTCTTTTCACACTAAAATTCTATCTACTCCATCATTTACAGACTGATATGCTATTGCTATTTTCAAAATTCATTAAAAACACACTATCCAAAATATCTAAAAAACTGACATAATTCTTCAGAGATTGAATGGAAAGAATGATCTGCACAGGTTTTGAGTGATTTTATTCATAACTAAGAGAGGAGATAGATTTTTAAAATTGGGTCAAAATCCAAGATGGCGGCCATTTCCTTGGGAACCAAGGACGCTACAAACTCTTCAATGATATAGGATGACTATATTTTGACAGTTACTCATATATATATATACTAAAATCAAAAACCCTAACTCAAAAGCAAAAAAAATCACTTATTCTCTCTCTCCTTCTCTCTGTCTTGTGTGTGTATCTATCTCCTATCTTTCTTGGTCTTGTGTTTCTTTCTCTCAATCTCAGTCAAGTATGTGTTATTACTGTTACTGTTAAGGTGTTTCCTCCCTTCTTCTATCTTTCTTAAGTCTTGTGTCACGATTCAACATAAGGTCTAGATCTATGTGGCATGTGTGATTTGATCTGAAGATATGTATGTGCGTGTGTGTATGTTCCTCTCTCTCTCCCTCTCTGTCTCTCTCTCAGTCGCGTATGTGTAAAGGTGTCTCCCTCCCCTTCTATCTTTTAAGTCTTATGTCACGATTCAACATAAGGTCTAGATCTATGTGGCATATGTGATTTGATCTGAAGATATGTATGCGTGTGTGTGTGTGTGTGTGTCTCTCTCTCTCTCTGTATCTTGCACATGTCTGTGTGTCACTCTCCTTCTATCTATCTTTCTTGGTCTTGTGTTTCTCTCTCTATACTAATTCGTGTCTTGTAAAATACTCGGATCTAGATATAATCTTAGATCTAGAGTTTATATCTAGATTTCCTGTTAGAAATCGCTGGAAGTTGTAAGACTCAAAAGTGGACCCTACGGCAAGCTTGATGGACATTGTCACTGGTGAAGCCATCAGCTCGGCAATCAATTCTTGAATGAGGCTGGGAACAATGAAATGCTGCGCTTACTGCAAGAGCATACTCGATACTAAAACAGTACTCGATTCGTCATCCGTAATCGGCAATAGACCTGATACTTATGACAAATAGCATGTTTTCTCTCTCAGGTATTCGTCGTAATGACGAAGTCACTTTGTAACACTATACATCATCTCTGACTCTGAACCGACCCACCCATCCGAAGCAAAGCTTGGTCCCTCCGGCAGCTCATCCCTACAAAAATCACACTGTGTGTCCGACTATGGTAGTCCTCCCGCAATTCCACCCTCGATGGCGGTGGGGACATCGTCTGGAGCACAACTATAGAAGTATTAATTAAAAGCTGATTTAATGTTACATGTACCGCGGCCGGAACGTGCATTAAGCGTTTCGTTATACTAGATCTATACCGCGAGTGAAGTTTTTAAAGAAATTTTAAATGAAGGAAAGAAAAAAGAAAAATGCTGAAAACATTTATTTGGCATAATCGCACTTTAGCACCGCCAGGCAGTATCGAGCCTTGAAAATAGTTAAACGATACTGTTTGCAGTGTATCGCCAACCTGACTCACTGAAAAAACACTGCGATCACGTTCTCACTCTCTTTCGCCGACTCAGGCCAACTAACTGCGATGTAGGCTAGCCTACCGTGATACTGATTCCATCTCCTCTGACTTCTCACTGATCACAAGTCTCCATGACCGAGTCTGACATTTATATTACTGGCAATAATGACCGTTGACTCTTGGCGGTGCTCTCTCTCCTCACTCTCGCCACTCCGCGAGGCCTACCCTACATCTCTGTTCTGTGGTTCCATCTCTTCTCTGCCTTACTCCCGGCATTGAGACTTGAGAGATACATTTTTCTTATTAGATATCCAGTTTATTCGGGGGGGGGGGGGGTCCCTGCACAAAAAGAAAGTGTTCCCATGTCGATATTTGAGTATATCTATACTACTTGCGTCTGCCTTCTTCAAAATAGCTAATCAACACAATTGTTTCTGATGGCGGGAATAATAATAATAATAATAATATTATTATTTTATCTTCTTACTGGTTCTGCTTCTCAGTTTTATCCTCTTCTTGCGGAAAGTGTGGGGGCAAGCCCCCTGCATGAAAACAAGCAACGAAAATCCCCGCTCTCGTGTTTCCAAGCAGCCTTCTCAAGTCAGTCGTGAGTCGTTTCTCTATTATTACTCCCGCTATAGCACCGCCGCCATGTATTTCTCACTGATGTGCCTATGGTCACGGTGTTAAGTGGGAGTAATAATAGGAAGACGACTTGAAACCATGCTTGCCTGGCCCAAGTCATTGCCCTATTATATACCCATTTAACTCTTTGTCCCTCACAAAATTCCCCCAGCCAGCCTTATTTCCTCATGAAAAAGGGAGATAACTCTAAAATTTCAAGGTACATATTTTTTAAAATTCATTAAAAATCAACTATCACAAGACATAAATAAATGAAGAATAAAATTGTGTCATATTTTGATAATATTATTACATGAAATTAAAATATGAATTGTCAAACATCAAAAGTAAAATATATCGTTAATACTAAACTAAGATTTGTTTCCCAAAAGGCACTATTTCAGGTCATTGTGGTATGCAGCAAAGCATAAGTCCTTGCACAAATGTACCTGGCATAAAACACAACCATACAGTCTCAGGAATTTTCTGTTTGCTTGTTTTCCCTGCATCACACAACCTTTTTTCCGTCCCTGCAAGCGCACAGTGACGAAATGAATCCTCAGAAATGCATAAATTGAAGAAATCTATTGATTCTGCTTCTTCTGAAAGAGAATGGAAGTATTGAAGGCTTCTCTGGATTCTTCAAAGTTTCTAACAAAAACATTAGATAGATCTGCCGACCATTCGTCATCATCATTCAAACTAGATCTAGCATTGCACGATCCTTGTTCATCATGATCTTCGTCTTCACTCTCACTACTATCAGAATCATTTTCTGAATCTACTTGAGTTAATATCTCATCATCGATACCACTTTCATCCTCTAAATCCTCGGCTACTTGATTAAACGAACAATCATCATCTTAATAGCTTGTACTAGCCCCATCCATGTTGCTAAGCATATCGGAAAGGAATTGAAATGCTATATTTTCGTTGCTATTATTAAAGGCTTTCTTCAAACGGCTCTAGTTTCGCTTTCTCTAGCATTATGGAAGTGAATTTTACATCTATAGATAAGAGAACTACTCTAAAAAACGAATCAACCGGGTGGCTTTTATTTGATTTTACGAATATGTAGTGACTCCAACGAACCTATGAGTATGCCGGGCGATCTGAGGAAAAGTCGATATCTGGCAATATGAGTGACAAAGGGTTAAGCACCGCCGCAATGTATTTCCAACTTCATTTACTATGGCCAGCAGTGCTAAAGTGGGAGTAATAGGGCGACCACTGGAGAACACACGTG
This sequence comes from Doris montereyensis, assembly GCA_037039925.1. Taxonomy (NCBI): domain Eukaryota; kingdom Metazoa; phylum Mollusca; class Gastropoda; order Nudibranchia; family Dorididae; genus Doris; species Doris montereyensis. The sequence goes on along the minus strand of JAXRKP010000219.1, from coordinate 277,515 downwards.
AGAGGCCCTTCATAATACGCCGCGCTGCGCTTTAGTGATCGAAGAGCATGAGAGAATGAAAGAGGGCTAGTGGGACCATGCCCAGTATCGAGCATAACTGGGTTTGGAATCGTATTCACGGTGAAATCATGGCGGTGTAAAGTGCGATTATCCCATTTATTTTTGGATCTAGAATCTAGATCCAGCATCTAGAGTCAAGTCGCCAGTACTCGCACACGCCCATCTCTCGCACACTTCGTGCTTTCGTCGATTGTTACCAAAATTACGCTGTTTTCCCCGCCACCACGTATCGCACATACACAGTTATCCTTTCCCTTCGCTTCCTACCTATTTTTGAGACGACACGCCCTTATCTGCTATATTTTACAAGAAAATCTTCGCGAATCGAGAAGTAAGTAAGAATATCCGCCATTTAATATTTTTCGCTAGTGGGACCTGCAACTTTACTTAGTGATATGGAATTATGGGAATAAATCTATATTTAGTTTTTGTTGTTGAGAATGACTGGAAAATCCCTTCTATATTTAACTATGCCTTGGAATGCTGTTTATGGACTGTGCGAAAGGGGGATCAGTTTTCTATAGGAGTGCCAAATTAGCGCACAGCGCCCAACTCTCACTCAAATTTGAGTAAATTGAGCAGTAAAGCATAATACGATGCTGACTACAGCTATTTTTTGTGGGGCTTTTTAAACTACGTTTTGCTGGAGAGAGAGAAAGAGAGTTCATATTTTAATTTTTGAGTAACAAAAACTGATTAACAAATCTTTCACTTTCAGAAATGACTTCAACTATAAAATCTCGCCTAAAGAATATAAAATATTCTGAGTTGGTGAGAAAGACAGTGAATTTTGTGAATGGATTGGCTGCATGTTTGTGGGAGGTGGTTTCACATAGGTTGTCTGAAGGATGCAAGTTTGCAAGGGATGAGCATGAATGAGATTGAGATAATAACATGTTTGTGAAAGTTGTTAAGTATTATCATAAATAAAATCATGACTTTTATATCCAACATTTGTTTCTCAGCTCTTCTGTTTTACACTACAGTGTGTGACTGCTGGTGCTGTCTGTGCGACATCATGTGTTTTAATTAAGGTGTCAGAGAGTGAGTGGGTAATTGCTGGCGCTAGTTGTGTGACATGAGTAAATTAATTGTGAGTAAATTAATTGTGAGAGGGTTACAGAACTGTTTTGGGGGTGAGTTAGCCATTGTTAGCAATGAAACAACTCTCAAAGCTTTAACTGAGCTAAATTGTATCAAAACTTTGGATTTGATCATAAATCGGGGTCATTTACAGTGCACTTTGAGACTGTGCGAGTGCCGGAGCACAGGTTGTGCGACTTCAGGCAACTCTCAAGTTTGCTGTGCGAGATGGGGGGAACCATAATGGTCGTGGATAAAAGGGTCGGAAGTAAAGTCAATCACACTATGGGCTCGACACGCCACCTCTCGCTCAGGAAAAGATAACTCTTAAACATGGTAGCATCAAATTCAGGATCAAGCACAAAGAGCTTAAGTTACAAGAGTGACATGCCCCTTCCGACCCTTAGTGTGCGAGTGCCGGGGACTTCACTCTAGATCTAGCTCTAGAAAGATTTGATCATGATCTCCAATTCTAATGGCTAACCCTCTTTCCCCTATAATTATACAAACAACCCTTCTCTCCCTTTTCCAATGTCACTCATTCGCTGACAGTGAAAAGTTGAAGTGTTTAGACCTTGTGGGACATCAATGCATGACTTCACTTTCATGTTGCGGTACATGTGGGCTATCCACTACGTTTTAATTAAAACTTTCAGGAAAGAAACTAGAAAGTCAGTAAGTTGTTACCTGGTCATCTTCAAACACAAAATCGGATGGAATCTCTTTGCGAACGATTTTTAGCAAAAATGTTGTCTTCTCCAGCCATGGTTGATGCTTGTTAATGCTGAGCTTAACGAGAGCACGGCCGGTAAGAAGTCTGTTGAGTAGTTGAGTGTTGCTGAGCGTCCTGGGGTCAAGCCAAACTCAATTTCGTGTGACGTCGAATAGGCATATCAGCCGCGTTCGTTGCCTCAGCCGACCTTGACATCTAATCATGGAATCGATTCTTTCTCTCAGAAAAGATGGGGACTTCCCCCGTTCCTTATGTTGTTGCAGAGGCGTGTTTACTATGGGAACGTTACGTGAATGGAGAAGACAAGTCACTCTCCATCACTTTCAGTATGGACGTAAGAGCTAAAGTTGCTGATTTGTCGCGGCTGAGAGTGAGAATAAGAAAAAAGTGAAGAAAACACAAAGAAAACGCGTTTTCCCCACTCGACCCATTAGCTAGGGAGTGAAATTAATAAAACAACCTATGTGAGACTAGTGTTCTGTCCTGGCGGGGATTATTATCGCATGTTCTACTTCACGCTATAGACACCGGGGTAAGCTTCGACTCAGGCTCCTCTATAGGCCGTAGCGGCCTTAAAGGAACTTTACTTCTCTAACCATACACGCACATGCCGGAAACTGAAAATGGAACTCTTCTATACCACTCTGTCACTGTCATCGTTTTGTCAGTGCAATGAGCGGCGTTGTGGGAAGCGAATAGTGTACATACGTGCATGAGATTGAGACTGGGTGAGAGCAGAGCAGTCGGATGAACTTTCACGGCAGCGGTAAAGCCTATCTATCAGACACACGAACGGATTCGATCAACATCGAACGTGGACGAACGTTTGTTTTAATGTGAACGCGCTATAGCCAGAAAAAAAGAAATAAAGTCTTTCGTGCGACTTTAGCATGTAAATTTCATAAACATGAATGTCTGGCGTGAAAGCGCCTCTAGCTGATTTGATTTGATTTACCCACATCCACAACTAAGATGATCTTGGGGTTTTTAGTAGGATTTGTAATTTTGCTCAGTCTGCCCTGTAAACGACCAAGGGGTCATTTAAATGATCAGAGTGTTGTGTTATCTGCACTCCGATGAGACTATGTGTCGATCCACCTACCTGGTATAGGAAGCGGAAGGGTGGGGTAGGCTTTGCTCGATAAAACTCGAGAAAAATCCTTCAACAGTTGGTGGGGCTTGAACCCATTACCTGTTGGTTGAGATGTCGACATCTTGCCTCTGTACTACCGAGTCCCTACCTCTATGTGAACTCGCCGTTCAGAGAGTGTAAGTGTAAAGGAAAATAGCTATAGTTTGTAGTTTTTCGTGCAGTTTGTTTCAAAGGACTTTCCTTGTTGTTTACGAGAGATGGCATCATGCAGGCAAGGATTCGTCTTTCCCCCTCCCCCAAAAGTTCAATGAGCTTTTCAAAATTTCCGCGTATACATTTTAATGTCTTTTCTGATGTACTGGAACTTATACAGACACTACTACTGCTGCTACTCTTACTACCTCTTCTACTACTACTACTACTCTTACTATAGTAATAATAGTCGTAAGAGTCGTAGTAGTAGTAGTAGTAAAGCAGTAGTAGTAGTAGTAGTAGTAGTCGTAGTGACTAATACTACATGTACTACTACTACACTCACTACTACTCTTACTACTACTACTACCATTATTCTTACTACTACTACTACTACTACTACTACTACTACTACTACTACTACTACTACCATTATTCTTACTACTACTACTACTACTACCATTATTCTTACTACTACTACTACTACTACCATTATTCTACTACTACGACTACTACTACTGCTACTACTACTACTACTACTACATCTACATGTACTACTACTACTACTTACTACTACTCTTACTACTACTACTACATCTACATGTACTACTACTACTACTACTACTACTACTACTACTACTACTACTACACTTACTACTACTCTTACTACTACTACTGTTAATTGTACTATATGTACAACTGCTACTGCTACTACTACTACTACTACTACATGTACAACTACTACTACATGTACTACTACTGCTGCTACGACTACTACTACTACTACTACTACTACTACATGTTCTACTACTACTAGTACTAGTACTAGTACTACTACTACTACATATTCTTCACTGCTACGGCTATTTTTTTACTACCACTACTGTCACTGATGAACAATTGTGGCGTCGGTAGCCGAGTAATTAGGCTGCTGCACTTGGGATTATGAGGTGCCGAGTTCAAATCCTAGCAAAGCTACGTCCGACATTGTGTTCCTTGGGAAAGACACTTAACACGTCAAGTTTCCAAAGGTTATATTCACAGTGATTTTTTATTTGATTTGATTTACCCACATCCACAACTAAGGTGATCTCGGGGTGTTTTGTTGTTGTTTGTTTTTATTTGGTTGGATTTCTTAAAAATGTTGCCCGGACTGCCACGGGATGTTGTGATCGGCAAACATGGGACGTCCCTTTTATTGTCCGTCTCCGATGGGACTAGGTGTCAATCCACCAACCTTGCCCAAGGCGGGGCGGGCGGCGTAGATTTTATTTACCGTCGGCAGGGCATGAACCCCACGACCTTGCCACTGGACTACTGAATCCCCATCCCCCCATTCGTACTGATCACAGAGGGTAGAGCATCTTCTGACGTTTGTTACAGTTACAACCAGAGAGATCACACTCACAGTACTGATGAGACTCGGTGGTCCAGAGGCAAGGTGTCGGCCTCCCAACCAAATGGTCGCCGCCTCTCGAGTTATTTTAGTAACCCCCCCCTCCCCCCATTCGGTGGATCGACACTTAGTCCTATTGGAGACGGGGTTAAAAAAGAGATCCCGTGTGTACTCTGTGCACGTTTATAAGATCCCTTGTCTGTTTACAAGACAGTCTGGGCAAAATTACATATCCTGCCAAAACCCCCGAGATCACATTGGATATGAAAGACACTATGGCCTGGTAGTTTATTTTGATCTTCATCAAGCCTCTAATTCACGTTTTAACTCCAATTTGCATATTTATAAGCACACCAAAACACACTTTATGTAAATTAAGCACACACACATTATATATTATATATGACGGCAAATGGACTATCGTACATCTAGGCCTATTGCTATTCACACCTATATGTAAGGTTTAATTAGGAGACTCTTATTCTGCTCAGTTTGATAAGTAAAGCTATATTACTGTATTACCCGGGAAACCCGATACCTGGAATACTATATATACATGTTTTATGGAACCCTACAACAGATGAAAAAACACATGCAAGCCATTAAGCCAAAGGTCAAATAATGCCATTAACATTAATTTGTGTAAATGAGATCTTATATAAAAAAGAATTAAAAAAAACAAAATATAACAA
>JAXRKP010000219.1:237266-269766 GCA_037039925.1 Doris montereyensis | reverse complement strand
AATTAATATAATATAAATTGAAATATGAAACGCACAATGTTGCCGTTAAAAAATAAATATTTTAAAGCTCCTCATACCATCACCATTTCTTGTTATGATGTTCTAATATAATTTGGTGTAACAGCCATTGGAAAACAAAAACAACAAAACAAAAGAAAAACAAACACACCCCCAACTTATGTCATACATGTATATATGTTTCAGTCAAAAACAAGAGGTGATGAAGTGCCTCATCATACAATTATGATGTTCTGTTCATAGTATTAAGTACCAAAAATAAAAACGATTGCCATGACCGAATTTAAGTAAATGTCTTATACATGTACTTACATCAAACCTGTTTAAAAGCACCTCACTGACATCAAACATAGAAAAAAGAAAAAAAAAGAAACTGAAAAATTTAGACACACATATTCATATATCTAAGAAAAATCGTCTTCAATTTAAGATCAGATCTCATATTGTATATGTGGCCTTATAGATTGGTTCCCAGTAACAAGGGGTGTAAGTGTAAGACAAGGTTGTATTTAGTCTCCTCATCTGCTGTTTAGTTTATATACAAATGTATACCGAAGAGATCATGAGGGGTGTAGAAGAAGGCAGAAGAAACGAACAATATGAGGAATTCCCAATACAAGGGATGGAACAGCATGGTAAATTCACAATACAAGGGATGGAACAGCATGGTAAATTCACAATACAAGGGGATGGAACAGTATGGTAAATTCACAATACAAGGGATGGAACAGTATGGTAAATTCCCAATATAAGGGATGGAACAGCATGGTAAATTCACAATACAAGGGATGGAACAGCATGGTAAATTCACAATACAAGGGATGGAACAGCATGGTAAATTCACAATACAAGGGATGGAACAGTATGGTAAATTCTCAATACAAGGGGATGGAACAGTATGGTAAATTCTCAATACAAGGGATGTGTCCGAAAAGTGAAAGACCTTAGATATGCGAATGGCACGGCTCTCTTGACAATATCAACTGAAGGAATAGACACTCCTCATCCATGCAGTGAAAGAACACAGTACAGAAAGGAAAGGAAAGAAATGATGCTGAACGTGAAAAAAGAAGAAAAGGATAATATAGACAAGTGCGATCAGGAGCCAAAAATAGAAAGAAAACAGACAGAAAGTAGAAACAAACATATCGGTAAGTTAATCACTGGAAAGTAAAAGTGTATAAGTAAGTACAGGTAAAAATTGCTTCACAACATGTCTATTTTTTCTCTCTTTCTATGTATGCACTTAGGATTGACTTTACATCATGTGTAGAATGTGATACATGAAAGTGCAAGTACAAATAGGCCCTATATGTGTGTGTGTATATATATATATATATATATATATATATATATATATATATATAATATATATATAATATTATAATGTATATAAATATTCGTAATTTCACATTAACTCCAAAAAGGTCTATGTATGAGATAATGCAAAATAAAAATGTTGTGCATGAATTGTTTCGTGCAGAGACCTAAATGTTTAAAAGTTCTTTTGTTCACATATGACTATTTTTAAAAAAAAGAGAAAACCTATAAAGTCTATCACTCATGCAAAACAAGGCAAGCTTTTAAGGCTAAATATAATTTGACGCCTCTTCAGCTTGTAAGAGCATGTTATTTACTCAAATTGCTGCTCAAGTTTGTTTTATTGAGTACCCGCCAACTATGAAGGAAAAACAAGTTTTCAAGATGGAACATAATATTGTTGACGATGTGCATTATTATTGTAGCACTATTTCCGAGAAGAAGAAGAAAAAAGTTCTTTCAAGGCTGTTACGGCCCATAGAGTCAGAGCTTATCCCAGTTTCAATAGCATATGAAGTAGAACAAGTGACAATGATCAACTCCTGGCCAGGACGCTAGTCTGATACAGGTTTTTACTCCCAAGCTTGTGTCTGTACCCATTTGCACCTGGGTAGAGTGGGAAAATGCATGATAAGTGTCATTCCTAAGGAACACAATGTCGGACCTAGCATTGTTAGGATTCAAACCCGGGACCTCATGATCCCGTCCGACAGCCTCACCGTCGTCACGACGCCACAAGAACAAAAAGGCTGTGAGAGATTAGAATACTGTTTCTTTCCTTATAAGAGTTATCTCCACCTGAATTTCATAAATGTTTCAGGAGACACAAAAAGACAGATTGATGGTTTTATCAAGGGTTAAAAACAACACAAAAAACACCCTCCACCAAAAAACTTTTGTGATATATCAAAAATAGAAATAAAAAACCACACAAAAAAACAGCCCCCCCCCCCCCCCACCCAAAAAACCTTTAAAATATATTTAAAAAATAGACAGAAAAACCACACAGACAAAAGAAAGCAAAACCAAAACTCAAAGACATATGTGCATTCAAATGGTCTAAGATGACAACTCTCATAAATACGCATACACTTAAAAAAGGTTAAAATGACAGAGTTGAGCAATCCAAAGAAAATTAACAGAATCAACCAATCTTTTATCACACAACGTTACTATTAGCCCGGAGGCCATCCTAACTGGCGACCACCAAAAACATGAACATGGAGATGATAAAACAGACTGGCCACCATCTTGGCCATCGTTGATCACGATACGGTAGCCATTGGACAACTTCATTTGCTTTGCCACTTTCCTGGCAACCAGTAAAAGATGACCCAAGATCTGGAGGATAAAATACAAACGACGTTAAAAATATAAAAATGATGTGTAATACAGTAGAAATTAGAATATGGATCTAACGGGGCTTTCCGGTCCAGAAGAAAACCCCGCTATATTCTCCATGTTCCCGCTATAGGAGTACAAAGGGAGACTACAAAAAAGTTAAAAGTAGCAAAATTACCTCCCTTCCTTATGAAAAACATCGTGACCGAGGCGTGCTTACTAACGCCTCGATCGTGACCCATACTTCTTTGATTCAATTACTTTGTTTGTTGTTTTTTTGTTTTGTTTTTTATTTATTTATTTTTAACTCTAATTAGCAACGACTGTAAGATGTAACACACTTCCACACGGGCACAATGTTAAACTCTCACTCATCACTTAGCGGTGGCCTAGCTAGCACACTTCCACGCGTTAATCACAATAACTGTCACTCATCACTTAGCCTACACAGCTGACTGGCCAGTTTGAGCCTGACTATGCGAGGCTTACTAAAAAAATTTAAAAAGGAAAGAAAGAAAAACGTTGCTCTATTTTTTTATCCAAAGCCCCCTGTATCCGAGTTCGGGCCTTTCCCTCTCCCGTTAAATTTAAATCCAAGCACATGTAATAGAGTTTACATAGAGAGAAAAAGGGGGGATTGCCGTACGGTACCGCTGTAGTGTAGGGGTGGTCCCGTCCCGCTATAGGGTGGTCCCCGTCCCACTGTAGGGGTGGTCCCCGTCCCACTATAGGGGTGGTCCCCGTCCCTGTAGAGGGTGCCGCTATGGGTGAGTTCTACTGTATTAAGATGTACATTAGTTACCACCTAAATGCCCAGGGCCTTGGTAACAGAGAAAACAGGCATTATTAAGGCGACACAGGGCATTAAGGTGACACACACATTTAAGGGAAAATTGATCAGAGCCAAAAATTGGGGATGGCCACTAAAAGAGTTTATCGAGCATGATTCAGAGCTGAAGACAATCGACAGATCAGGATATATATATTCATAAGCAGATCGTTCTTTTAAGAAGAGTCCTCAGTTTTACTTAAAATTGAATGCGAGAAACAGGGACACATGTAAACCACTGGACACCTGTAAACCACTAAGTATTTTAACACTTAGATAGTGAGTATGCCAGAGGGTTGGTCATCACTCACCATGAAGACCTGAGGGCACAACGGATAGGCCAATGCGAGATGGGGAGCAATAAACTGTCTCGATCCTGACGCATGCCTGGTCAATTAAATTTTAATTATTAAATACGCCAGGTGATTTTATTCACCTTACGACATCAAGGAAAGAGCTGTGGATACTTCAAAAGACTACCGGTACCCAGTTCTAATTTGCCTGGTGACAAACCAGTGATCCAATAGGACAAAAACTTAAGGAGAGAAGAACTGGTCACGGATAATCTTTTAATTTATATTGGATACGTTTATGAAGGGTGGTTAAAACGTATTTTTGGCAATTTCTTTACGGGCATAAATTATTTCTATTAGCGATGGGATATTACATGTATAATAAAGAAACCCCAGGGTTTTCGACACAGAAGCAGAGCTTTGGTTTCCCTTTCAATTTTTATAAAGGGTTTTTAATGCCAAATGCCAAACTTGGAACATAATGGTGGCACATGTAATTGAATTGAATTGAATGCATTTTGTTATCCACAAAGGGAAAATTGTTTTTGCACATATAATGTAGAATAAATATAAACTTAAAAAGTATGAAATATTTAATTGTACATTACGAATAATTTATTAACTTTAGCATAATATAATAATAATTATCATGGATCAATATAAACATGACAGTGATGATGACGACGATTATAATGATAAAGCACACTGATACTACATTGTCAATTTACACATATGATATTGATATATAGAAGCTCTACATAGATTCTTTTTTCTTTCTTTATCAGCTCCCATTCCATGGGCTTAGATGCCCGACATAATCTTTCTCCAGGCTGCCCTGTTATGACATTGTCTGTTTCCTTCAGTGAAAGTTAAATTTCTTTGCGTTAATGCCTCTATTATATCTTCTTCCCACTTTCTCCGAGGTCCGCCTTTTGGTCTTTTACCTTGAGTTTTAGCACTCTATACTGATTTAGCTATTCTATTGTCATTCATTCTGTTAACATGCCCAAACCATCTCAGTTGATTCATTTCTATCTTAGTTTTTATGCTATCTGCTTTGGTTTGATCTCTTGTTGTTGCGTTTCTGATTTTGTCTCTTTTAGTTTTCCCCACTACTCTTCTTAGATATTTCATTTCGGCTGTCTGCACTCTACTGTATTCCCTACTGTCGAAGGTCCAGGTTTCACTGCCATAGAGGAAAGTAGGACAATAAACTGTGTTGTATACTGCCATTTTGGTTTCTGTTGACAATTTTTGTTTACCTACACATGCCTTTCCTAGATGGTTATATATTGCACTTGCCTTTTTTGGATTCTCTGGCTGATTTCTTCTCTTAGTTTTCCTCTGAGTTAATCATTACTCCTAAGTAATTGTAGCTTTGAACTTGTTCTAAATACTCCCCTGCCTAATTTAAGATTTTGTGTTTTAGCTTCCCTAGTTACTAGCATTGTTTTGGTTTTCTTTGCATTTACTCTCATTCCTCTTTTATTTAATTCATTATTCATTATGTTGATAATTGACTGGAGGTCCCTTTCTGATTTTCAAGCAGAACTAAATCATCAGCAAATGAAAGCATTGATACATTTACTGATTTGAGCTTCCACATACCTACATTCATTTTCTTCATATTTGAGGATGCCTTTGTGACTGAATCCATAAATGTGATAAACAAAAGAGGACTTAGGATACAACCCTGTCTTACTCCTATATCTACATCAAATTCTTCAGATACATTTCCAGCTACTCACTGCACATGTTGGTTTATTGTAAAAAAGTTTTAATGGCTTCTATTAAATTTTGCTCTATGTTGTGTTCTTTTAAGGAATGCCATAGTTCGTCCCTCCTCACAGTGTTAAATGCCTTTTCTAAGTCAATAAAACACAGGTGCAAGTCAATGTTTCTCTCAAGGAATTTTTCTATTATTTGTCTAATTGTAAATATGTGATCTTGTACACTTCTTCCTGGTCTAAATCCACTCTGGTGTTCTTCAATCTGATCCTCTACTCTTTTCCTTAGTCTCATTTCCAGAATCCTAGCATACACTTTTCCTGGTACGTAAGTAGTGATATCCCTCTATAGTTTGAGCATTCCATGGTTGATCCTTTCTTGTGTATTGGTACTACCATTCCCTTTTTCAGTCGTCTGGCACCTGTTTGGACTTCCATGCTTGTTGACATATTGCATGTAGTAGTTTGTCTGCCTCTCTCCCTTGGTTTTTAATCATTTCTGGATAAACTTGATCTGCTCCTGAGGCTTTTCCTAATTTCACTTTTCTTATAGCTGTTTGAAGTTCTTCCATTGAGATATCTACATCTTCAGCTGTCTCATCTCCATTACTTGTTACTCTTAATAATTGATCTGTTCTCCTTGTTTAATATGTTCTGGAGGGATTATGTAATTGTTGAAAATACTTTATCCATGTTTCCATGATTTCGCTGTCTCCTTTCATTATTTCTCCTTTGGCGTTCTTAATTTGTCATATTGGGCATGTTTTGGTCTTTCTCATGCTCTTCATTGCTCCCCAGAAACAGCCTTTGATTTCCTTGATAGCTTTCTTGAAGTCTTTGTCCAAACTCTTCCCACTGTTCCTGTTTTGCTTTCCTAACTTCCTCTTTGGCGATAGTTCTCACGTTCTATCTCACTGTAATTTGCTATCTTATCCTCCTTATCTCCTTTCCAATGCTGTTTTTCCCTATCTCCTTTAATTTGCTTCCTAGACCTCTTCAGTACAACTGAGGAGTGTTTCTTTATATATTTGCCACTTTTTTCTATTGTGTTTTCCTTCAGATCCATCTGCCTTTCACTGATAGATCTTTTTAACCTGGATTGGTATATCTGTTTTACTATTGGTTTATTTAGTTCTTCTATTTTGAGTTTAGTAGCCTTCTTCTCTTTCCTTTTCTGTTTGTTTTCTTCAGTTAATAATCTCATTTTGGCTATCACTAGGTGATGATCACTAAATATTTCTGCTCCTCTGCTTACTCTAGCATCCATTGTACTGTAACAAAAGGGAGCTGCTAACTATTATGTAGTTTATGATTGACTTTTCACATCAATCTTCATTTATTCTTGTATATTTGTGGATATCTTTATGGGAAAGAATGTGTTAGCTATTTTCATGTTATTCTTTAGGCAAAAATCTATTAGTCTCTCTCCATTTGGAGGAGTTGTTGTCTCTCCTTCTTTACCTATTACTCCTCCTGATGTTTCTACATTGTTGCCTACTCTAGCGTTTAAATCTCTAAAACCATTATTTCCTGTTTGGGTTTGAGATTCTCTGCAGCTATTTGTAAATCATTTTCGAGATATCTTTTTTCTTCTTTGTGGGGGCATCTTCGTTTGGTCCATAAGCTATTAATAATTTAATTTCTCTTCCTTTTGGTTTAATATTTACCTCTAATAGCCGTGGGCTTAAATTTCAACTTTCTAGTAGCATTTCTTGCCTTTTATGCATTAGGAGGCTAATCCTGCTCTGGCTCTATCTTTGACATCTACTCCTGAGAAGATTAAAGTATGATTTGGTCCTACATTTTCTATTCCTTGTCCTTTTTTCTTTGTTTCTTTAATAGCTAAAATGTCTACTTTGAATTTTTCCATTTCTTCAGCTAATTCTAACTCCTTTCCATAATTGCCCTAAAATTCCATGTTCCAAAAATCACAGTCTGGCGTTCTTTTCCTGAGTCGTCTTTGAAAGTTCCAAGCTGGGTATATCATTGTATATATTACTTTGAATCAAGTTGTTTGGATAAGTAGGGCATTAGCCCTCTGAAATCCTAGGTAGAAGGTGGGGCTGCAGACCTTGAGGCCTACCGGGCCCTGTTATTTTCTGGGGTTAACTGCCTTACCTTTAGGCCCCCATCCTGCAAGGCAGCTTGTTATTTTCTTCAGGGTTAACTCCCTTAGCCTTTGGTCAATCAAGACCAGCCTGCAAGGCAACCAGGTTGTTTTTTTTCAGGGTTAACTCCCTTAGCCTTTGGTCAGTCAAGATCGGCCTGCAAGGCAACAGGAGACTTGTGGAGGGTGGGATCATCTACTCCCTGTACAGGTGCTTACCTGTCCACTGCCCAGATAACGATATCAACATTCATTAAGCATAATTATAATGTGACATACTCAGGAACAAATGATATAGTGATAGTGAGTTCGAGACAAGTGTAACCTTCCCCTATCAAGGGCACATTTAACTCTAAACAACTAGAGGACACTTTAATGAGCGGTACTAAAAAAGAATAACAAATCAACGAATATGATGTCACAAGCACTTTCTTTTCCTTTAGCATGTGAAGAATTGAACTCGTTTGGTATTCAATGATGCTAATTGATTGATGTCTCTTTGATTTAAAGTATTCATACTCCTTACTAAACCATTGTAGACGACATTTAAAACAATTAAAGCAATTTTAATCCCGATCCTGTCCCATAGTGTTAAAGAGGGTATATGTTGTTATTCATTGTCATATCTTTGACAGCATTGACCATATAGGTTTGAACTACATTGATACTTCTTTTAATCTTAACCTTTTTCTTTCCAATGTTTATGTCCACTCGACCACTTTGTGACCAAATGTTGTCACTCCCAAATAATAAATAATAAAAGCAAAACAAGCGCTTTTTTCTACGTAATAGTCAACCATTTGACAGTATCATACGTGACGGGTTTGAAAGCCAAAATCGCGATGTCTTCAGTTCATGAGGTCCTAAATGTTTTATTTGTAGCTTATCCTCATGCTTCAAACTTTGAAGTTATTTTTTAATAGAAAATCTACCTATTTCACCTTTAAATTAATAAAGACAATAATTACATTAATCATTATGAGCACACAGTTCAATAAATTATTATAAATTTATCCACGATAAGACTCTACAGTAACAAGTGCCATCTCTGCCGTTATCTGTTTGTAATTAGATCTATATATACAAACCATTCGCACCCACATAGTCTTTCAAGCCTTCACTTTGGCATTGCCCATTGGGTTCTCTTCGCCCCCCTCTAAAAATAGACTCACTCTCACTCTCACCGATCACTTGGCGTGTCCCGTCGTCTGTCCACGTCGCATCACGTGATACTGCTTTCAGGCTTTGTCTAACTACTACTACTAGATCTATCTTGGTAAATCCCGCCCCTGCCCAAATCCTAATTCTCGCAGCATAATGTTTTCGCTTTAAGATTAAGCTTTGTAGTAAGTCATATGAAAGTTTTTTAACCCATTCTTCATCCGGTTTAAATTTAGCTAGGTCTTGTTAAAGTAAAAAAGCCTTTGAACAGGATCCTTGATCATAAACAAGAACGTTTTATTCTGTTTTCTTAAATTCCATGAGAAGTGAAAGAGAATTGTTCAAAGAAAATTTGGCAGAGGTCTAAAAGAACTTTAATCTTCTGCAGTGATCACTTGAGGCAGGGTTCATATTTTCGTTATTATGGGTTCGAGGTATTGGTGGGACTAATGGTGGATATGTATGGAAAAGAACCATTGTCGGCTTTCTTTACAAATGTTTTAGTTATACAATTTAAGAAACAAATTTTCAAAATAGGCCCCATCAAAAAAAAAAAAAAAAAAAAAAGAACCTAAGATAACAAAAAAGAGAAAGTTAACCACACTCATCTCACTGTACCCCCCTGCTAGATCACCATTTTCATTTAACGTCAAGTCTTCACGCTTGGGTGGATCAGACAAGATGCACAAACAATGAAAAAATTCATTATACTATTTACCAATTACATGGCGTTATACTACTTAATTTACTTTTACGTTTTCTGTCTTCTTACCGCAAGGTGTCGAGGGAGAAGCAATTGTTGGACGTGGGCCAAGTGTGTTGCCTTCTGAATCGACATGTTGCTCTTTTTGGAGTGTCTCTTTCCATTCCGTTGATCCATTTAAAATAACTATTGTAAAATAGAATTCGTTATATCTCCAGCACATGTCACCACTCCCTGCCCAAAAGAGATGCAAGCAGGTAGAATCTAGTCTGGCTTAGTAAAAAATTACAGAGCCCATTTCTACTTGATTAGCCAAAAATTGATTATCCCCCTAGTTGTAACATTGGCTGAGGGTGTTTATGTTATAACGTCATTTGCTTTATAACGCCAAGATACCACAGACACAACACTTGGTCAACATGGGTGACTTCTGTTGCATTGAGCGCAAGCTTGATGATAGCCTATATTACTTTTCTAAAGAAATTGGAATGCCAGGAGCGACACCAGTCTGTTGCATTAAGCGTGAGCTTGATGATAGCCAATATTAGTTTTCTAAAGAAATTGGAATGCCAGGAGCGACACCAGTTGAGGCCCGCATGGACAGCACAATTGTTTCAAAAAGATATCTTTAACATCACATATTATAACTTAGATCTACCTGTTCATCGGCGTCTTCGGCGTCTGCAATGCGGACAATGGGTTTCTTGGGAATCACTAAGAGATGAACCGGAGCTTGGGGATTAATGTCTTTGATGACAATACACTGGCAATACGATAAAAAGAATTCACACTGAATGAAAAACGAATTAGCCGAGTCATAATACAATGTCATGGGGGACTAAAACTTAAAATGAAAGGGGAGGTAAGTCACTCTAACCTTAAGTGTGAGGAAGCAGTAATAACGAGCGCCTGACCACATTGGGTTTCATTGAAATAAACCTCATCCACCTTGTGCGGTGATCTCAGGGTGAATTAAGAGGTTATAGATCTAGATTCTATATCTAGTAGCAAGATGAAAGATAAGTCAAAGAGTGAAAGGAAAGATCCACATTGGCTACACTTACAAAGGAATTCCACTTGGAATAAGTTGGAGTGTTTTAATGTTTCAGCAGTTACACACTCTAGATCCAGATATTTAATTTAACTAATTAAGACATAGATCTAGAAGTTACAGCTCTACCTATAATACTTTTAAAATGTATTGTGTAATAAGTAATAGAATTCTAGAATCTCTAGATCTATTATATTCTAACTCTAGATTTAAAATCTAGCCCTAGTAACTGTAAGTAATATAGATCAAGAATCTCGATCCAGACCTTGCGAAGAAAATTGTTTAAAATCATCTTTACCTTTTTCGTCTTGGTGCAGGAATTCGACGGAATTTCCCCTCGAATTATTTTGCTAAATATTGTGTCTCCACCCGGCTTGGCCATTTTGGCCCTTTCCACCTCAGAAGACATTTTTAATGTATCAGTAGGCTATCGACGTAGGCAGATGAGTATCATTAGCTTTAATCGCAGCACCGACAATGGTATAGATAATGTTCTCGGTGATTACGAGGACTGCATGGCGTATCGTTCCCCAACAAAAATCTGGCACCTGGACTGGCGAGTTTTGGACCAAAAAGGTTTATTTTCTGTTCTTGCATATTCGGGTAGAACGTTCATTTATATACAAGTTCATGGCAGAAAAATGTCCATATGACGTATAAAAAAAAAAATTCAAAATATTTTACAGGCGAGGGTAGGTAAGAACAATCAAAATTTTGACGTAAATTACCCTAACACTGACTGAGAAGACGGCAGTAAAAACCCATGTATTGGCGATTAATCACTAAATGTGGCAACACGGACTTGCCCTCGTTTTGCCGACACCTGTCGACGCTTAGACCCATCGCTGTGTGATGGTGATAGTGTGTGCCAGACTTAGGACATGGGATTTCTTTCGAACATTTGGAGATGCAACTCGAAACTTATCAGATCTTTTTCTCCTTTTTATTTTCCAATACAGATATGAAGATTGAACACCTAACGGCAACTCTGTCCTTGCCATTTTTGCGATGGAAGGCGAGAGAATGGGCCTGAATTGTTTGAGAGGAACAAACACAAGTTGTTTCCTAAAGAGAACCCCCCCCCCCCAAGGAAAATGAAGAAAAGTCTCCAAGAAAGAAACATCCACTGCCACCACGGTTGACCACAATGTTGCTGGAGCGAGTTGTTCATTGTGGATACATCACAATCACATGCAAAGCCTGTGGAAGTTGTTGCTCATGCCAACACAGTCATTCTTGAGCACAGTCTACAAGAAGTGCAAGGGAAAGTAGGAAAACTCCAGTCTGATTTAAAGTATTTTAAGTATGTGTATTCTGTGAAAAATGTTGATGAGAAAGTCCTTCGAATGGAAACAGGTCTCCCTATGAGAAGTATCTTTAACATCATCGTACAGTAATAAAAGCTAAGACAAAACTACACAAATTTACACCTAGCACAAGATGTTAAACTGTAGTGAGATAACTGTTGCCTGTGTTGTTCTCATTTTCATCAGTGTTTTATATAGCTTGTTTGCTGAAGACCTTATGATAGGGAAATGCCCATCTAGGCATAAAAACAGGCTCAACGCACCACCTTCCTTTTCTTCCTATCCTAACTGTAGAATGATCATTGATTGTACAGACTTTCTTTAAGACACTTATTGGTGTGACTCCTCACGGTATCATTACTTATGTGTCTAAGTACTCTAAGCTTTATGCAGGTTCTGTATCTGACAAAGCCGTTATTATGAATTACGGTGCTTTTATTGTTTGAACCGGGGTATTTGATTTTTGCTGCTAAAGGATTCCTTATCGGAGACATTGTCCCTGAAGGTGTAACTGTCAATATTCCTCCATTTTTGGAACATGGAAGATTTACTGAGAGTGAAGTCAAAGTGACGAAGGAAAAGTTAAAGTGACAAAGGAAATTGCTTTATATCGAATCATGGGGAACGAGTGAATCGTTGCCTCAAGGAATTCAAAATTCTTTCTTTCATTCCTCCAATGCTAAGGGACAAAGCAGATATTGTGCGATTACATGATAACAGGGAAAAAACTGATTTTACAAGAACGTACATAAAAAAGAGGGGGGTATCATTTAGGTCTAGATCTTTGGGAAGGAATGGCTTCTTTTGTGTAGCTAGTAATAGTTTTTATTCCTGTCGAAGTATCTTTAATATTTCTGTGTTTGAAAAATTGCTCTATTTTGCCTTTTGTAAATTTCTTTATATTTCAAAGTATCTTTAAGATTTTTTAAATTGTTCTTTGCTTTGATTCGAGTGCCTCTCTTTTCACCATTATGAAGCAGACATTTCTTTTCATGTATTAGTCTTTTTAGATCCTTCGTTACCCAGGATTTGATCTTTTAGAAATGTACCAAAGGCCTTTTTAAACAAACTTTGTTTTTACAAACATGTATGTACTGTTTCATACAATCTTTCAGTTCATCAAAACTTTTGCAGCTATCTATAAAACCATTCCAGTCAGTACATTCAAAACAAAAACGCAGCTCTTATCTAGTGCACTTTCACTTAAGATTTTTACGCACTCCCTGACAGAGCTGTATTTCAGGAATTACAGGCACATGTAGTAGCATTTCATGACCAGAGTCACCCAATGGAGTACGAGGGTAACATTTAAAATATTTATCAACATTACCCAATCTAGAGTTGTATCGCCTCTGGTTGACAGTCCTTTGAATAATTGAAATCACCGGTCACAATGTAAAAACATTATGTTTGTTGATTTTTTATTTGAGTTACCCACATCCACAACTAAGGGGATATCGGGGTTTTTGGTAGGATTTTTAAAATTGCCCTGACTGCCCTGTACATAATAACGTACATTTCTATTGCGCACCCATCCCTACAAGGGTAAGGCTCTTGGCGCATTACATATTTTAAGAAAAATATATATTACATATGATATACAATATGAATTTCATACATCAAGTTTCATGAATGCAGTATAAACCTGCAATTTATGACAAGAAAAATCGACAATGCAAACAAGAAGAAGAAAAGCGTTTAACAGTAAAAACTGTCTGAATTCATATTCCACAAACACACACACACACACACACACACACACACACAAACTTTCTTCACACACAGGATGAATACAGCCCTGATAAAATTATGCAATTTTTCATTTAAGACAGTAATCTTTTAATGAACTAGTTAAAAGATATGTCTTGATGTTCTTCTAAAAATTGACAGTGACCTTGACTCACTAAGACTGTGGGAGGGCATTCCAAATAATTGGGCCATATTATGCGAAAGACCGTGTACCTATGTGACACTATTATGTCTGAGATGTGAGTAGTTTCCAGTTTTTGTATTGAGTGTGTTTGATTGCATACGTCCGCCTATACTGTCTGCGTCTCCCCCCCCTCCCACCTCGCCAGTCCTCCTCATGAAACCTTTGCTAGCGATGAATGTTATGTTTTTTTTATCCAATCAGTTTGAACTTTATCCCCACTTTCGTTGCCATGAAACTGTTGCTAGCGAAGAATATGTCTTTGTAAGCCAATCAGTTTGGTTGGACTATACTATAACACCTCTACATGTCCTTCTCATCTACTATATATATTCTGTTTATTTGCTCGCCCATCCTATTTTTGCTGGATGCATCTGGTCCAAGGGGTCAAGTAACGATTTCAGAAATGTGAAAGTGAAATTTGTATTTGAGAATTGTCCAGGTGAGACAGTGAGATATTTGAATATGTTAATTGTTATTCTATTCTTAATGAAAATCGTCGTTGACACTCGAACCATACAAGTCACCTGCCTCCCTTACCATCATTGGACAGCTGTATTTGTGGGAATGTAAAGTGAGAGAGGCTTGTAAAATATGAAATGTGTGACACCAGCAATAGGTTTTACTTTCGGGAGTAATAGAGTAGAAGTATCAGCAGACGATCTTATTGTCCGACCATGTTTGTAGACATTTCAAAGACTTTGAAGATATCTAGGTGTTGTTCCCTCAAGACATTTGAAAACTCAAGTTGCAGCTTTGAATTAAAAATTTTTTTTTTTACTGTTAACCAGTAAGTTTTGTCAGTAGTGGGGATACATTTTCAAATTTTCGTTTTTTAAAGATAAGCCTTGCTGCATTGGTTTGAATGACTTGTAGTGTTTTGATTTTTTCTCGCGGGAGGCCAAACAACAGGGAATTACAATAGTCATGCTTGCAGAACATAAAGGTTGTGACAAGTTTTTTGTAGCATCACTTGTGAGGAATGGACGGATGGAACTAATCTTTCTCAAGCAAAACGTTTGTGATTTGAATAAGGAGCTCCTTTGGGGACTATAGAAAGTTCAGAGTCAAAAATAATTCCAATGTTTTTCACCTTATTTATCATGTTGATTTTGTTTTCACTTAAATCTATGTTATTCTGATTACTTTTCATCGTTCGTCTTTTTTTAACCAATTTTTATTACTTTTGTTTTCTCATCATTAAGTTTTAATTTCTTTGCATCCATACATTCTTTCATTTGGGCTATGCAAGCTTTGCTTTATCTGATGATTTCACCTCAGCCAACATCGATATTAACATTGTACAATAGGGTATCATCAGCATATTCATGGTAAGGCATTGAATTTTCTTTAAAGATTTCAGATAATGAGCACTACTAAAATTCTATTGCATTTATTGATCAATGATTGAGAGTATACTTACAAAGTTACATGGTGCAGTGACTGCTTGGGGTGGTATTAGTGGTAACGTTCTTAAACAAAAATAAAAAGAGGTTGGATCGTATTGTTAAACTGGAATATCTTTGTGCAATGAGGATTTTGCTCGAAAAAATCGAGAAAATGTTCAACCGTTACGGGCTCAACCCACTACCTTTTGATTGAGAGGTCGACACCTTGCCTTTGATTACGAGTCCCTAATCCCATTGGAGATGGATGATACCAAGAAGGTCCCGTGTGCAGATCACAACACTATGTGCACGTTAAAGATCCCTTGGCTGTTTACAGGGCAGCCCGGGCAACATTAGGTTGCTTGACACTGACACTGACAGCCTGATTCGGTTGCTTTTTAACCCCTTCATTGCCCAAGGGATTTGATTTTGATTTGATTTTTACCCACATCCACAACTACGGTGATCTCGGGTTTTTGGTAGGATTAAATGTAAACAGCCAAGGGATCTTCTTACTTTAACTTAACATGCACAGAGTGTTGTGTTTTGCACACAGGGCATCGTTTTTATTGTCTGTCTCCGATGGGACTAGGTGTCGATCCATCTACATGTACCTGGATCAGGAGGGAGGGGGGGGTTACTCGAAACACTCGAGAAAATTTGTCAACCGTTGACAGGGCTTGATCCCACGACCTTTTGGTTGAGATGAGAATGAGAGGCCGACATCTACCTGTGGACTAGTCTCCACTTCCCAAGGGACGAACAAAAAACAAACATAGCATTAGCAAGTAAGCAGTACTGGCGGGGAGAAACTCACGGCTTACCTCAGAATGGATGTTAATCTAACAATATACCAGTGTTTTATGAAGTTATGTCTCTTACAGTACACTTACACCGGTCAACAAACACTATTATTAGTATTTATTAAAACATATTGTGTCTTAAGCCTGTATTCTACAGGCACATGGCGTACAGCTTGCACAAACTGGCCCATAGAATTTACGGCCACTTAGCAGCAAAGGGGTTAATTTAATAATATGCACAACCTCTTGTAATATTTTGAAAATGACTGCCAGTAGATTATGTGAAAAAACGACAATAGATAACAACTCCACCAATAAAGACTGAACAAACGAAGGGTTATACTATAGTATAATTATAATACCCGAAATGTCACGTGTTTGTTCAGTCTTTATTGGTGGAGTTGTCATCTATTGTCATTTTTTCACATTTGACTTCACTCCACTGTGGCTCCTTTGTATTATATTGCTATACTGACAACTAAAACTATTTCTTTTAAAGGAATAGATCTATTGCTCACAACAAAATCAAACGTGAAACAAACAAACCATGCGATTGCACAGACAATGCTTGAGACAGTAAGTAGTAAGTAAAAAGAAAGAAACAACCAATCAAATTTGAGTATTACTGTATTGAAATCACATGATTTTCTTCTTCTCAATAGCAAGGGCATTTGATACTCAGGCAGCAGTGATGAATGACAGAGAATGCTGACAAACACACATCTGTTTACATATCACATATAGACCTATCTATGTGTTATACATTTATTTCTATACAACAACATACATTTATAACAACATAAAAACTTTCATAAACTAAGTCTAGGCTAGACAGGCAGACAGAGAAAAAGGAGAGAGAGAGAGAGAGAGAGAGAGAGAGAGAGAGAGAGAGAGAGAGAGAGAGAGAGAGAGAGAGAGAGAGAGAGAGAGAGAGAGAGAGAGAGAGAGAGAGAGAGAGAGAGAGAGAGAGAGAGAGAGAGAGAGGGAGAGAGAGAGAGAGAGAGAGAGAGAGAGAGAGAGAGAGAGAGAGAGAGAGAGAGAGAGAGAGAGAGAGAGAGAGAGAAAGAGAAAGAGGGAGAGAGAGAGAGAGAGTTGCTGCCAGTGCCAACTGATTCTTCAAACCATAGCAATGTATTTATTTATTGATGATAAATTCAAAGATGGTCATTTGGCTATTTCTCAGGGCTTAGAAAGGACCCCACCACAATAACAAGACAGAGCCTAACATTAACAACATGACACACACACAGGGTAAAAAGATTGGAGGAGTCAGACAAGGGCTACATGGAGAAGAGAACTGGAGGGGAGGGGGGGGGAGAAGAAGACGGACAAACATGGAAATCTATGGAAAGGCTGACCCAAGAGAAAAGCGATTAGAGCTTGTTTGTTGATGGCCTATGCTTCCCCCCAGTGAGCTAAAGAAGCAGAAGAAGACCCCATTAAGTTGCTTTGTGTTGTTTTGTTTTGGAGATTGCATACTTAAATGAATGTGTGCGTGTGTATATAAATAAAATAGCCAGGCTGGCCTTTATAGAAAATGCAAATTGGCAACACTGTTTGACCGTATTTTTTATTAACCATTCACCTCAATATGTGAATTATGAGGAAACAGCCACGATGAATAAAGATATGACAGAGTGAAGAAAGTGACAGGAAAGAAGCAAGACCTACCAGTGGAACCCGCCAACCGCCCATGCAATTGCAACCACACAAAGGGGTTTTAATCATGGCACAGATGACCTCTATCTATCATCTATCATCATAAATTCACGCATGGGGCCTTTCATCTCACTCTTTCACTTATTATCTGGGATGGGGAGTGGATTTTACCCGGAAAACCACTGATCTAGTACAAGCACGTTTAAAAGTCAACCACGTCCTCCAGTCTAGGAGTAAAGCCGGTGAAAAACAGCTACAGCGGATAAACCGCATCCTCCTATAATTCATCAGCCTCAATGGAAGCAGATAACTAGACAACATTTTGTTTTATCTGGCGGCAGCACATTTGCAGCAGAGAAGAGAAATGCATACGGTGCATAAACAAAATACATGTATAAGACACACACACACACACAAAAATGTAAACACATACATACACACATGCGCTTATCTTATTCTCAAGTACCATCACACACACACACACACACACATAATTATCTTCAATGTACAGGCAGAATGCAATACACCTCATTTCACAGGAATGCCTCAATAATCATGAGTTGACCACTATTTCTCATGATAACATAAGAAACAAAAAGGAAGAAGTAGAAGACAGAAGAAGAGACAAAGAATATCCCCCCCCCCCCCCCCCCCCCCACACACACACAAACATTGTCTTCTCAAGTAAGCTCTGGAAAAAGTGAAAAAAGACAATCAAAGAGGTGATCAGAAAACAGGGAAGAAAAAAAGAAAAGAAAACAAAAAACAATAACCCATAAATACAAGCAATGTTCCCATGGCGATATTAATAATAATAATAATAATAATAATAATAATAATAATAATAATAATAATAATAATAATAAAAATAATAATAATAATATACTAAAAACATCAAATGACACCATGCATGAAAAATGAAAATGATGGCAAATTTAAAAATGTAGGAAGGAAGAAGGAACGAAGGAAGGAAGGAAGGAAGGAAAGTAGTAGGGTATGGAAGTAATAATATAATAATCAACCTATTTTCCCCATCTCTTTGTTGAGAATTATAATAATCTTATTGGGATTAATAATAGGATGCAGGCAGATAATAATCATAATAATAATAAAAAATGACGTTGATGATAATGATAATCATAATAATAATAATGATGATAATGATAATTATAATAATAATAATAATGATGATATTGATAATGATAATAATGAATTATAATGATGATAATGATAATCATAATAATAATGATGATGATTATAATAATAATAATAACCAACCATAGTAATCATAATATTAAAAGGGAAGTAGATGAGGCAAACGGAAAAAACCTTTTTGCCACTATTATTGTAGTGTAGTAAAAATGACAATCGGCCCTTCTTCCTTCTCCTCATTGTTGATATCATCATAACATCAGTCTTACATTGGCTGGAGTATAGACACTTAAACCCATAACAATAGATGGCTGTGGCCATGTTTTACTCTTCAAGTAAGTGACGACGACAAAAACAAGGTCAGACATCAGTTCCAATCATCTGCATGCATTTTGACAAAAGAAGCCACACACAAGTTTCTGTAAACTAAGGGGGGGGGGCCCTGAAAATATGAACATGACTCAAAAACATTCTCATAAAAAATAAGTGTGTGTGTGTCATGTGAGTCTGTCTCTGTGGGGTGGGGAAATAAAAGCTGTAGTAATAATTATTTCTGTCCTGAGCTAAGGAAGATAGTTGGGACAGTGGCATAACTAATATACTAATGACACAACCTAATTTTCCCCAAAGCAGGGGGTGTCAACAGCACCAAGGGCCGCACGGAAAATCAAGTCTCGTCAACAAAATTATCGATCAATTAATGTCAAATCCAATTAATTCACTAATATTCATTATACCCTACACCACTATTCCAAACTAACATGATTACGTATACTAGAACTAGAAGGTGACTTTAGACATAAATAAATCTTACCCGTGAATACACAAGACTGCACATCTAATGATGTAGGCATCAAACTGCAGTCTCTATGAGTATGAGTCTCCATATTATATACATGTGTATTTATAAAATGTTGATAAAGGACCCACATCTTTCTTTAAACATTGTCAACAACAACAACGATTTTCTACCATTTAATAAACACTGATGTCAGAGCGACCTTGTACTTGTACAGGCAAACTGTATTCCAACAAAACCCTAACTTGCTGAACAAAATTCTAAAGAAAGTAGCATATAGTTTATAATATAGTTTTACTGGTACATAACAGTTAATTAGTCTTTATTTCATAATTTAATATGTTGTCCTGATCTCTGGCATTGCTTTTTGGTAACTAATGGTCATATGATATATCTGGTTCAAACGTCCGTGCAGTTCAAACTTTCCGTCAGAGATCCTGGTTCTTTCTCATAAATTTTTGTCGCTTTCTACACGCGAAATAAGTGTTCGCTTAATCATTAATCAAACAGGCTGAATCAAGCTTTGCCATAATTCTTGAAGCAAATTGCAAGTTTCTCACGTTGATAAAGCAGAGATAGGAAAAGCCTTGCTGCACATGGCAGTGCCCAGTAGTGATGTGTAGACTCACCCTTATAGTCCGTCATACTATAGGTGCAAATCCCCCCCCGTGTGCCCGCCTCTGAGAGTTATTACACGCTGTTCAATCACTTGGTCATTTTCTGCTGTGGCGACTGGGGCCGTATAAATAAACGGTTGTTTAGCGGGCCTCACTCAACGCCAGTTTTGACACCCCCACACTAAAGGAAACCAAGACATTTAATGAAGGAGCTACCGCTTCCACACTTTTTTGTCTGTGTCTGTGCTGGACTTGCACCTTCTACTTCTACAACCCATGTCCTTTTCTTTCTTCTTTCTTTTCTTTCTTTTTTCTTATTACATCTTATTTTCTATGAAAAGAAACAAAAAACAACAACAAAACCCAGTAACAACCTACTCATCTACATTTTCCTCAACAAAGTAGTCAAAGTAGAGCACCTTTTGACTCACCAAGAGAAGAAAGATGCGGGGGACAAATACAAAAGTTATACTTATAGCCTAAATAAATATCCCTTTATAAAACACCCCAAGGCATTCATTTAACTTCATCTATCTTTGTATTGTATTGCTCTGACACGCCAGTTGGTATTCATTCATCACAAATATTGACATCTGTGTTTCAACGGCAACAACCCAAATTGTCAACAAACCCCCTCGCTGGAGGCAATGCACAATTACCAAGCACTAGGTGCTGTGACTGTGACGAGGTAAAATACAATCATTTGTAATCATTTGTATGGTTTATGAACAGGAATCTTTGCTCACAGTAAAAAATAGTGGCTACATGAGGCATCATCATCATTATATTATATGCAAACAAACAGCATATGTATAATATTAACAACTATGCATACGTAAACGGGTATGTGTGCATAACATGTTAAATAAATATATTTACATATTTATTTCTATTTATATATAAAATATATAGCTGTTTCAGTGTTTGTGTATGATGTGTACATTTGTATGTTAACTGATATATAAATATCTAAATATCAGTTTACATGTGTATGTGTGTGTGTGTATAAATAAATATATACATATATATATTCATATATATATACAAACACACACACACACACACACACACACAGTGGTCTCTGCCAAAAAGGTAGGTCCTCGGGAGACAACAAAAAGTAAGCAGCCTCCTAGCCGGACAGTCTCTATCTAAGGCGAAAAACATTAGGTATAACCCTAGCACTGGTTGATCAGATCCCTAGGCCTAGACTTCGGTATTCAAATCGATGGAGGAGGATGTAGTGTAAGAAAGAGGGATGAAGAACAAAGGCAGTGTGCACTTCTTTGAAATTCTCATTCCTCTTTCTCTTTTCCCGCTAATCACAAAACTAGGTACGGTAGCCTTTGCATCAAGCAATAAGGCCCGAATCAGTATTAATTCAGACCATCGCCAGTCCTCCATCATCAGTGGAAACATGCTTCTACTTCGCATCGATTATGGTGGTGCCTTTGATCTGGTCAAGATGTTCCAACGACAGCAACCAGTCTGCAGCAAGTGTCATATGCCGATGCAAACTGTAGGTGTTAATCGCCCCGGTCATCTGATGGAAGTGTCTAATGTCAACATCAACCAGCTTAACACTGGCTTGGTAGGGGGCTAGCGCTATCCTCGATTCTAGGACGTACGTGTTCCAGATAGGGAGAAACTAAATTTGTATTATGAATTTTCTTTTATGGCATTGAGTTACGTCTAACATTTGCCTTTCTGACTCCAAAGAAAAACTCGCCTCTCAGCAAGACTGAAGTTTTTCAAAGCATCTCATCTCTTTTCAGGCATGATGATTAAAGAGGAAACAATCCATAACACAGAAAAAGCAAAAACGTGATCTCTTAGGCAGAGACCACAGCATTATATACAAGAAGAATGTTCTCATACACCCATCTACTGTCTGGGCTCTTTCTAAAAAGTACAACAGACTGATGACATGAAAGTAAAGGTTTTGAAAAAAAGTTAAATTAGGTTGATAAGTAATATGTAACTCAGAAATATGTCATACATTTGATTTTAAAATAAAGAAAAGAGAAATTGGGGGTGGCACAATGGCAAAACATAATGGAAAAAGGGGAAATCAATCTCATAATTTACACAAAAAAAGTAAAACAAATGTCCTCCAAGGGGCCGACACGGCCCATAGAGCCGGAGCTATCCTGGTTTCTATAGCATGAAGCAAACGGGCGACAATAACCATCTCCTAGAGTGGGCGCTAGTCTGTCGCAGGTTTTTCTACTCCCAAGCAGTTGCTGATGCCCATTTGCACCTGGGTAGAGTCGGGAAATGCCTGATCGGTGTCTTTCCCCAAGGAACACAACGTCAGATCTGGTTTTGCTCAGATTCCAACCCAGGACCTCATGATCCCAAATCCAGCAGACTAACCGCTTGGCCATCGATGTTACATAATTCACAAAGAAACTCACTAATGATGTACATATTGACATAATAAACATACATATATACATACATACATTACATACATATGCACATGCACACAGAAATGGGATTCCTCAATTTCAAAAAATGGTTTTCCTTCCATTTCATACAGTGAACAGGAGTGGTAGAAATCAGCCAATCTACAGTGAGG
This sequence comes from Doris montereyensis, assembly GCA_037039925.1. Classification (NCBI taxonomy): domain Eukaryota; kingdom Metazoa; phylum Mollusca; class Gastropoda; order Nudibranchia; family Dorididae; genus Doris; species Doris montereyensis. The sequence goes on along the minus strand of JAXRKP010000219.1, from coordinate 246,983 downwards.
TTTCCTCAATACCAAAATAATAAACCATCTTTAAAAGTAAAATAATAATAAAAAAAAAAGACAAACACCTGTGTCAACACATAAACACACACACACACACACACACACACATACACACATAAATGTCCACAAAACAGGGCATAATTTGTGATATGGTAATATCTTGATTGGCGATTGGAACTTTTGCATTTTTATAACACGTTATAGAGTTATAAACTAAAATCTAGATAAATTTTGCATAAAAACAAATGAAACATACTATTTGATAAATTGATTTGAAAATCTTTCTAAGTGGTATTATTGGTATATTTCCTTTGTTTTCCCACTTCTTCCTTCTTTTTTTATCTGCTTTCGTTTTTTTACTCACAGCGATTGTAAACAAGAACATTTGAGAGGCCACACAGTAAAATACCCATAGAATAAACGGTATCGATGCTACAACTTTACTGACTGGCCAAGGCGATACCCATTTGGTCTAAGCGAATGCGTGCAGAAGACAGCGTAACCACAGCACATTGCCATGTCACAATGAGGCCGACAATGCTTTACAGCATTGCAGATCGTAGGGTTACAGCTTCTGATCTCGGCCACTGAATGCTTGCCCCCGAGGCTTTTGTTTTCTGACCGCAACCTTCTGTGTTTGCAGGCTTAGCCATTCATCCTTTGTTCTTTAAGCTGTTTCTATTTAGTTCTTGAACATGTTTCTGAAATGCGCAAAAGAATTTCACTTGATTTGATTTTACCCACATCGACAACTAAGGTGATCTCGGGTCTTGATAGGCTTACTTTTTTGTTGCTGCCGTGGCTTTCCTATAAACAGCCACGCCTCCCACCTAATTATATAGAATGAAAATATTTAAACTGTGTGACATTTGAAAAGTCGATTTCCGGCAAACGAGCACGAAAAACGACATTGAAACAAAAAGGGAAATCACTCATAAATGAATCGTAAACCTTTATTGTATCTTAATCAATGAAAAGATATACATAGTGGCCATAGGTGTATGGTGGTGCATAGTGTTCATACTCTACTTCCAATGAATGGGCCGACCTACTCACGCAAGTTACTGACAATTAAAAGCTCATCAAAGTTATATAAAAGTATATATTTTCTGAAAGCTCATTTTGTTTTCTATCTTTTTATAATTTCTTCATTGAAGTCAAAAGATGTTTTAGTCTCTAAAATCCAATATTTTTAACGGAGAAAGGTATACTTTTCATCAGAGTTGTGCCCTTTGCTATGGCACACAGACTGAATAGAAAGTGACGGCATAGGCACACAGACTAGAATTGTGGAGGGTCCTTAGACACGAAAGGGTCAAATCCAGTTTGACCAGCAGTGATTCAAACCACATTCATTGTCGTTTATTTTAGCACAATCATAATACTGTCATGATTTCGTTGCAGTTCAGTACCAACCCGCTAACCGCTGACTATCCTTACAAGAAGTTGAAAACTATGCAAAAGGTATGACATTGACAATAAACAAAAAAAGAAAGATGATTTTTTGTTAAAGGGTCACAAAATGCAGTTTTATTGCTGTTTTTGTTTGCAGATGAACATATCACCCCCAAATCACATAGGCAGATATGTGAAATGTAATTAGAAAAAGTGAGTGATTTCGGGCATCTTAAGGTGCCGTGGGTCAGGCGGCAGGTAATGAAATAACAGTAACTTTTTATGGGTGTGGGGAAAAACTAGCGCAATAGCCATGGAATGTTACCTCTGACTAAAAAACAGACATGCCTACTGAGCGAGCGAGCGAGCGAGCACCCGCGTCTCAAATTCTACCAATGTCATGTACATGCGTGTCCAAACCTGCATTCACCTGTAAGCATCTCACAAACTCTATGATTCTAAAACATACAATTGAAAATATATATGATGAAGTGAAAAACAACAATAAATGACAACTCCACCAATAAAGACAAAACAAGGTGCTGTCATTTATTGTCGTTTTTCACTTTGACTTCACTCCACTTTGACTCCTTTGTATTATTTAATTTAATGACGATGTGTTTTACAGGCTCTACTACACTCAATCATGGCAGCACATCAATGATAGCAGTCTCTTCAGCGCCACCACACTACTGAAAGGGTTTCAGTTTCAGGCAATTTGAAACCTTCTGTCCACGAAATACAATATATGAAGATTCTACACATCTGTTGAGCCTATTTATATATATATATATATATATATATATATATTGTTTAATTAGACATATATTCATTTATATGTACGATAAATAATAAATAATGATACAAAAACAAAAAGGTGGAAAATATCTTGATTAATATTCTTGGAGATGTGGATAATTTAAAGCAGTTCATAAGGAGACGGAAAATACAAAAAGAGGAATATAATAAACATTGAGGAATACCATATATATATATATATATATTCATATATATATATATATATATATATATATATATATATATGCATATATGAGCAGGATTTTGCGGTCATCAATTCATCCACCATCATGACAAACCAGAATATATAATACAGCCAAAATGAATAAAATCATACACACACACACATACAAAATCCCATGACAAGATTTAAAGAATGACATCAAGGCTTCCCTTTCAATAATGCTTTGTGTTAACACCACTGCCGGCTTACACTGCCTGGAAAGTCCATCAAAATTTGTGTTGCACTTTGGCAGGGGAGAGGGATTCTATGTTCGCGTCCGGTTTCCGACTTGGCCACACACACGTGTGAAATTCTAGTCATCATCGGCTTCAGTGTCTGCCATCTTTTCTTCAGATTTGAAGTTCCTGCGAGTGAATCAGCCTGTTTTGTTCTATGAATTAATTTCTCATTTCCCATCCACAAGGAGGGGGGCAAGCTGGCAGCGGCAAATTTTTCAAAGTCTCTTTCCGCAGAAACTGCGTGCGGCCAAGCACAAAACAAAGCATGTCATATCCGCCACGGACAGAAAATCAAGAATACAGGAAATTTCAGGTCCCGAAAAAAAGACAAGAAAAGAAAAGAAAAGAAATTTTTTCATAAGGAGATGCATGCAAAGGCGCGTCGCTGTCCTTCTGTCTGGAACTGTCTTCTTTCCTGTCAACTGTCAATCAAACATGCAATGGATTTCAGCTCTGGCAGTCAATTCACTCAGGCGCCAGTCTATTCACAAACGAGTCTGAAAGGAGAAAGAGAGAGAACAAATATACTAACATTTACTTGAATCAATGATTCTTTGAAATATGAGAAGTTTCTCGTACTTTATTGACGGCAATCAATGTGTGTGTGTGTGTGTGGTGTGTGTGTGTGGGTATGGGTGTGCTTTTAGTTCTGTTTTGTTTCTTGTTTTCTATTTCTTGATACTTCCCCAATCTTCTTCTACTTCTCATTTTCCTCCCACACATGATAAACACATGTCCTTACCTTTTCTTTCGAGGAGGGGGGGGGGGGGGGGGGGTTAAAACACGCAGATCTTGACATACACATATTATTGCACAAAAACTAGAGTCAAGAAGTTTGATTACTATCCAGAGCTGTCAACCCCTTGAACAGAAAGACTGGGACACTGCTTGCTAGAAGATTGGGGGGTGGGGGGGGGGGATACAAGGTGAAAATGCTAACAAAACTTAATGTGGACAGGAGAACCCCCCCCCCCCCCCCCCAAATAAAAAAACAAAAAAAAAAACCACAAAGTTAATCATTTGTACAAGCTTGGGGGAGGGGGGAGGGAGGATAGGATACAAATCCTCTTTTTTTTAGGAGTAGATTGGCTTTTTGTTCGTTGAATTGAAATTTACCCCCGTCCACCATTGTGGTGATCTGAGGGAGACTTAAGGGAAATAGCCTGAAAAAGAGAATGGAAAGGGTAAAAAAAAGAGAAGAAAAAGGAGTAGGACCTACCCACCAACCGCCGTGAGCAAATTGTCCGCACTGTACTATCACTATCACTATTAATGTTTATTTTTAGGTTGAAACTGGTTTCATTGTTCCTATGACTATGACTCCCGCTACTCAGGAAAGAAACGCATGAAGAGCCCTGAGACTTCACCCTCTCACTCATAGATAAACCTGTGGTCAAACCGTAAAATGTATGTGCAAAAAATTAGAGCCGTACGATAAAAATTCATGTATCAACAAAATAAGTTCTTAATTGGTGCATAGACTCTCCAGCAGCCAGAGGTCGAGCCAATATATTTCGCATTCAGCAGCCAGAGAGTTTAAGAAAAAACTGAAGCGATTACAGAAATATTATCATGTGACAAGTGCTGTATTTTAAAACACACTCAAGAAAGAAAAATCTATGTATAATCAACCAATTATGAAAGTAAAAAAACTAAAAACATAGATCTAGTTTTTAGACTTAATGGTCAAGGAATAAAAAAACATCTTCAATGTTAAATGATTCATTTATTCTAAGCTACGTTTAATTTATAAATTGGATTAACGAAACTGCATATGTTACTAAAATAAATGTCTTTTTAATGACCTTTATCCAGAGTTATTAGGAACATTGCATTGCTAGAAAATTTAAGTCATCCTTTCTATTCAAAACAAAAAGCCAACATTCTGTATGGTGCATGCATAAGGTTTAAAATTACTATTAGAATTAGATTGAATGAGAAAATGACACCATATACACACAAAAATGATGTGCTTCGCCTAACACCCCCCCTCCAAATAGTATAATAAAGTAATACAGTAATCAAATGTGCAGAAGTCAATAATAAATCAGGTTCAATCAAATGGTATATGTTTAGCTATAATATTTCCATGAGATTGGCATGACATGAAGGAAAAGAAAAACGATTAAACAATGCACTGAAGGAAATACGAAACTTTCCAGTTTTCACCTTATGAATGTATATGTATGCGTGTGTGTGTGTGTGTGAGTGACAAAATGTATGCTCATGAATGTGTTTTGGAAGTTTAAAAAACCCTTCTTTTTCTCTCTCAAAAAGACAAAAATAAAATATATGAAGGTTGGGTGAGATAAAAAAAAAATGTGTTCCAAGGCGTGTGATGCAATGTACAGAGTTCAAGCTTGCAGTGACAACTGATATAATAGTAACAGCACTCTGCTGGTGTTAAATTGAAAAGCAAAGCAAAACCATTGAAGCCGAACAAGCATGAAAGACATGGGACAGATGACACTACATACAAGATAGTTAATACAAAAACCACAGGAAAATTAAATAAGATCTGAATGAACTTGTGCTCATTTCCATACACCTGGTATTTCACACACACACATACACAGACACAAATACTACGCTGTTCGTCTGTCTGTCTGTCTGTCTGTCATTAAACTTTTTGCTATTTCTTTAGGATTTTTTTCACTGTTTGAAAATTGAAAGTATGGCTTAGGCTAGTTAGGGTACCTTATAAACGAATTGAAGAAAAGAAAGAAAAAAGAAAGAGAAAAAAGCCATTCAGAGAAGTGACATGAATTGAAAAAGACTTCAAATATAATACAGAACAGTTACAAAGCATAGATAACATTAACATATAAACAAACAATTATGATAATATTCAAAGTAACAAACCAATGTGTAATCAGGTGAGAAACACGACAAAAAAACGTTATACAACAACAAAAATATGTCAGTGTCACACCTACAGATGGATATCGAAAGATGACTTAGTTAATTCAGCACAAGGATCGCAGATCGCAGATGAGACACAATATGAACATATCCAAACAAATAGTTTTGAGGACATATATAATTGTAAACAGTGTCGAGAAAGAGAGAATTCACATAGAAAAACAAGATAAGATAAGAGGGACAAACATTTTCACGTGAAACCCACTTTCAAGATCTCAATCAAAACAGAAAGTTCAAAACATGATGATAATACATGATAATCCTCAAATTAACATTTCTTAAACAAAATCACATGAAAACGGCTGATTGACCTGGAGTCGGAATTTATCACACAATTTATAATTAATAGTAGGGGGTGGGGTGGGGTTAAATCGTTGCATTCAAGGTTCTCAACTAATGATGATGATCAAGGTTAAAAGTTATAAGAGGCGTTTTAGCTGAACCATAGTGTTGTGAGCTGATAATCATGAGAACACTGGTTCCGAGCCCCACGGCTGGCACAGGTGGATTTTTCTCACAACGTTGTACTCTTAGGAAAGGTACTTCACTCTAATTTCCTCACTTGACTCAGGTGTGAATGAGTACTCAGCTGTAGGCCTTGTCCGAGTGTTAATACTAAAAAGCCTAACAGGCATGTGTACCGTATGCTCCCCCTGTGAGTTAAGAAGGACTTTGAATGATATGGCATACTGAGGCATAAATTATGTACAGTTGGTGAGTCTGCATTTGTGCTGATACGGACTATAAATCCATCTTTATCTTTAAATCCATCTTTAGAAGTAAGAAAGTGAAAAAGATAAAAATGGGAGGAAATAAAGTTGTTGAAGACAGGAAAACATGAAATCTGAAAGATTCACATCCCTGAGAAGAGTGAGAGAGAAGACAGAAGACAAAAGACCCACTCACAAGAAAACCCTTAAGTTGATAAAACCTCATCGTGCCTCTCCCTTCAAATGCTGAGACATGGCATTATGGACAAAGCCTTACTGGAAGAGCAAGAAATATTGTTTCAGACAAGATGCATTGAGATAGAGGAGAGGTGAAAAAGTCGACATGCATATCTCCATACACAAAATAGTACATTCTTTTGAGAGGAAATAGAAGTAGAAGAGTCACAGGGAATCGATACAGTTCTAATAGTACAGGCCGGCAATGCTACGTCTTAACAAAGGACGATTTCCTTCTTCTGAAATCTAGCTACAGGTTTAAAAGTCCCTTCAAGGCTGTTACGGCCCATAGAGCCGGAGCTTATCCCAGTTTCAAAAGCGTGAAGCGGATCGGGTGATAACGACCAGCTACTGGCCAGGACGCAAGTCTGAGCCAAGTTTTTACTTCCAGGCTAGTGCTCGCACCCATTTGCACCCAGGCAGAACGGGGAAAATGCCTGCTGCGCGTCTTTCCCGAGGAACACAAAATTGACCTAGCTTTGCACTACACGTGAATTGTTGTTGAATTGAGGAGATATTCTATGAGACAGTTTCTCATATTTTTCACAACAGGGCACAAAATGTGGACAATGCCTACTTGGGAGAGTCAAGCACTGATATTACGAAGATTAAAAATGTCACTTACATGTTCTACTTCAAAGCAAACATTTTTCTTACTACATTCATCAGAGTTCAAAACTCTGGTTTGTTTGTTTGTTTCATTAAAAATTACCCCGTCCACCGTTGTGGTGATCCTCAAGGTGAATCAAAGGAAACACAGCAAGATGAAAGATAGGTGGAAGAAGCAGGACCTATCAGCAGCGTCCGCCAACCACCCACCCATCAACTTCTGGACTCCCACCACCCATAAATATAACACAACTATGTGAGAGTCGCTCAACTCACGCAGCAGCCGCTAAAATTCTTAAACTCTTCGCCCTTGTCTACCATTAGACCCATACAAAACTCCTGGTGACGAGACAAGATGCTGGAAAAATTGTAAAAGACAGGCGGATGGATGGATGGATGGACAGGTAAATACGATTGACATCTACAGTCAGTGCCATTTATCACACAGAGAGAGAGAGAAAGAGAGAGAGATACCCATTACCTCTTGACCTACTCTCTTCCTACCTGGCATGGCAGGCCGGGAAGGCCCAGAACTCAAGGTACTTTCAGGTAGACCTGTTGTGTGAGGTCAAACAAAACAAATGGCAAGAAAAACAAAAGTTTCAAAAGGCATTCTATGAAAGATAATATGCTGGGCATACATCAGTCACACAGCAACACCTATTAAAAAAAATAATTTTAGACATGGTTTGTGACTTTCACCGATAGGTTGTCTGACATCGCTCATAGCTGGGTGAGATTGGGCGGTGATCAGGCTGACTAAACAACTCAGCTGAACAGTGACTTTATTTGTTTGTTTTAAAGAAATTTATGCCATCCACCATATGCGGTGGTCTCAGGGCAAATTAAGAGGAAACAGCAAGATGAAAGAGAAGTGAAAAGATGAAAGGAAAGGAGCAGAACCTACCAGTAGCAGCCGCCAACCGCCCACAGATAAAGATAAAAATAAACAAGATGACAAGGCATGTAAAGGTAAGACACTATTTTAAAAAATATGATCAACCAGCCATTCCTTTCAACTTCCTGCATGGAAAAGTATAAAGCAATGAGGATGTAACCATTTGTAGTATAACTGCGCCCCTCTCAAATGTTAAAAAAATTAGACTCTGTCTGCGTGAACTAATTCCAACTTCTTACATGGCGGCCCGTACTATTTCAGAAAACATGGATGAGATAATCTGACTAAACTAGCCCCTTTGAGGTAAACACAAACAAACAAACAAAAGCTGATCGCTCCTTTTCTGGTGAAGTGTTACGGTGATCTCGACAACTCAGAATAGGTTCATTTCAATTTCAATTTCAATTTATCCCCATTCACCATATGCAGTGGCCTCAGGGTTGAATTAACAGTGCACAGCAAGATAAAAGAAAAAGCAAAAGAGCGAAAGGAACAAAGTTGAGCCTACCAGTAACTCCCACGCTTGCTTCCTCAGAGCGTGGATTACAAGGAAACAAAAGCAAGATGAGAGAAGATAAAATGAAAGAGTGAAAGGAAAGAAGTAAGGCCTACCAGCAGTGCCGGCCCAACCGCCCCCGCAGTGCCTGCAAGAAAGAGAGCGAATAGAGGCAGAGACAGACAGTAAGACAAATGAGGAAACATACAGAGATACAAGAGATGATACCATCTGAACACAATGCATGCAAGATCCCCATAATAACAATTTTAAAATTCAAGTAAGATCAGTGGTTTTTAACCCTAGTGAGACTCAGGGGGTTCCGTGAATGTCAAGACACACACACTACTCTATGTGTGTGTGTGTGTGTGTCCTTTCTGTTCACTCCACTAAAGGGTTCGGTGAATGCACTATGAAACTTTAGGAGTTCATTACTTCTAGCAAGTTTAGAACCACAGAGTTTGAGGATATATATCCTGGAGCTTTTTAAAAAATTATATATATATATATATATATATATATATATATATATATATATATATATATATACAGTGTGTCTATGCCAGGAAGAAGAGGCATAGACAGCAAGAGGAAGTAAACATGATCATACATATATATATGAGAAGAGGTATAACCTTCTGCAAACCACTGAAAACATATTCAACATAAATCAAATCATAATATTATACCCACAAAAAATCTATGCCCCAAGCCACTATGTTTAAAAATTCATGCTTAAGCACAAAGAGACATTTAACCCAACCAAAACACTGCAATTGATCATTAATGTCTATATAAATCAGCAGGAATATGATGAAAAGCATTTTTTTAAAAACAAAATTCATGCACGGTATTCCTAACCCTACCGCTATTATTCCGAAAACTCACCACCAATTTGTTATCTCAAGACTAAAAAAAATTTGTTTTTGTTTTTTTTTGGTGTTATTTGTTAACTCATGTGATCTAGTAGTAATCTCTTCTCATGGACATAAAAAAGATTTTTTAAAATCATCGATAAGAAATCAAAACAACATATCCCAAACCAAAGACAAGTATAAATTCTACCTGAATGTTTCTCTAGGCCTGGAAATCAAAATTGCACACAATGTTTGTCAATCAACTGAAAAGGTTTTTAAATATAAAAAGAACAAAATACGGAAAAGAAAACACCTTAAATTTGGACACAA
>JAXRKP010000219.1:189766-224766 GCA_037039925.1 Doris montereyensis | reverse complement strand
CTCTCTCTCTTCTTTTTCTAAGATTGCAAATTGAAAAAAACAGACTCTGACCTCGTGAACTATTTTGAACTTGTAAGGCAGCCTGTGATATTCCAGAAAACATTGATATAATCTAACTTGAAATAGTTCCCTATACGGTAAAGAACAAACAATTGACAGCCTTTGTGGCAAAATGCAACGGTGATTTTGTCATCTCAGAATGGCATATCTAGACGTTCATCCTAATTTCTCGGGGTCTCCGCCATTATCTAAAGGTTTCGTCTTCTTTTTTTTTCTATAAGAGAACACTTACTTTTCAAAGTAAACATGGATTGACAGACTCAGCAGAGCCAAAAACCATAACTAAATAGGGTGCATTTTTTTACATACTGGTTTTGCAGCAATGAATACTAGATTTAACTCCAACAAACTCAAAACACTTTTTGAACCGTTGACAAGGCCTGAACCCATGTACCTTTGGGTTGACCTTTAGGTTGAGAGGCTGTTGACACCTTGCCTCTGACTACAATAGTCTCCCAAGCAGGAGGAAACAGTAAGATGAAGAAAGGCAGTTGCAAGGTTGGAAAAGGAAAGCTTGTAAGTAAGACCGTAACGTGCCTGCCAAGCCTGTTTACATGGGACTGTTTTGGAACATACTCAATCAGCTACCTGGTAGATATTCCCATCGCTTAAAAATCAGCATGTGAGTTTCAACGAGAGAAAAAAAAATTATGTAAGAAGGCATACTTCACAAGTAAAAGCTTTGGCACAAATAGAGGGAGGGAAGGATGGGAGGGTGTCAAGAAACAGGAGTCTGAAACACCCAACACTTTGATGATTGACAAGGCGTACAAAGAGAAGGTCGGAAGGTAAAAGAACTAGGCAAAGATTACAACCTGTGTCACAAGACAAGTCAAAATCTGTAATGGTAAAACAGAGATCATTGTCAAGAGAACAAGCTTGAAACGAAAAAATCTACTACTCATACTTAAGTGAGAATCAAGAAACAAAACAAAGAAACGATATTGTTGCAATGACATACAGTAATTGGCAAAATCAGTGCAAGGAATCAACAAAACTAAGGGCTGCAATTCAATTAAAAGATATTATACCCTCTTTCTGTGTTATGTAAAAAAAAAAAAAAAAATTTAAAAAGAAAGGAAAAGAAAAGAAAAGAAAAAATGAAAAGACAAATAGAAAGAAAGGTAAAACAAAGAAATAAAGAAAATGTTTACACCTGTTTTTCTTTCCTTCTTCTATTCTTCTTTCTTCTTCCTTCTTATCTCGTTCTTCTAGTTCTTATGTCTCCTTCCTCTTCTTTTGCCTCTTTTAGCTCCCGCTCCTCTATCCATTTTTCTTTCTGTTTTCCTTTTTGTCCTTTAGGCATATTTGACTACATTACATAAGTGTTAAAAGAGAAGAAAAGAAGAGGAAGAAAAGAAAAAGATGAAGAAGCAGAACAGGAAGAAGAAGAGGAAGAAGCAGAAGAGGAAGAAGAAGAGGAAGGAGAAGAAAAAGAAGAAGATGAAGAAGAAGAAAAAGAAGAAGAAGAAGAAGAAGAAGAAGAAGAAGAAGAAGAAAAAAAAAGGAGGAGGAGAAGGAGCAGGAGGAGAAGGAAAAGGAGAAGGAGGAGGAAAAGGAGAAGGAGAAGGAAATTTGTCTGTTTCATCGAAATTTTCCCCGTCCACCATTGTGGTGATCTCAGGGTGAATTAACAAGAAATAGCAAGGTGAAAGATAAGTCAAAGAAGGAACTGAAAAGGAGGAGAACACTAATAATAATAATATCAATATTGTTTGCTTGTTCTATTATAAGTGGTGATCTCAGGTGAACTAAATGGAAAAAGCAAGATGAAAGAATGACATGTGAAACAGTAGCCCCGCCAGCCACCCACAGAAAAAGAAGAAAAAAACTGAATAAGAACAGGGAAGGAGAAGACCAAAAAAAACCTAAAAGAACAAAATCAAGACAAACCCCAACTTAAAAGCCATGTAACAATAGCAAATGTAAAAGACAAAATAACTCAGGATGAAATAAAAAATAACAGAAAAAATGTGGCCACGCAAAAGTACCAAAGACAACAAAAAAGTTGATGGTGCACTGTCACACAAATCAGAAACTGAAGATTCAACACAAGAGAAAGACCACACAAGCGCGTGCCAGCATTACGTGTGTTGGTGTCATGACGATGAGGCCCTGATTTTGCCGCAGCAACCACCGCCGCCGACACACGAGAAGAAGCTGTGGAGACGATGATCATAACCGTGGTGGTGGTGGTTGTTGCAATGGCAATGATGATGACAACAATGATGACAGCAATGGCAGTGATTATGACAGCAATGATGACAGCAATGGCAGTGATTCTGACAGCAATGACACTGATGATGACAGCAATGACAGTGATGATGACAGCAATGACAGTGATGATGACAGCAATGACAGTGATGATGAAAGTAGCTTGTCCAAACCGCCCCATTTTTCTGTTCATCACGGCGCAAGTCGCAGATGTCGTTAATTTTCAGGTCCTGTTTACCTTGCCCGCTCTCTTCTATAGAAGGTAGTGGAGTAGTATGGCTTACACCATTGGAAAGATCTATTGAAGCCCTTTCCAACCATGTGTGTTGTGATAGGGAATGTCTAATACAATGTGCTCTCACACTCTAGTAAACGAGGGTGGTCAGGCGCGAAAGCCAGTGGCAAGCTGGTAAAAAACCAGCTCGCCAGACAACCCTCTCTTTCTTCGTGTTACGTGATAGCTCAATGAATGATAGTCGGCTCTGATTGGTCGAATCAGATTGTGCTAAAAATAGGCTTTACAACGATACCCATTAGTCCCGCTCATCCGAGGCGATTAAAGTTTTTAAGCGCTCCGTAGAGCCATTTACATAAAAACTCAGAGAAAACAAGTGCTTTCCAGAGGAAGCAATTGTTTTTCCATTGCCACCACCTGCGATTTCAGTTTGGACTACCTAATGACAGCAATGGCAGTGATGACAACAATGGTAGTGATGACAACAACAATGACAGCAATGGCAGTGATGATGACAACAATGGTGGGGATGATGACAACAATGGCAGTGATGACGACTGTAATGGCATTTACGATCAACAATGAGAACAAAATGGCAGTGATGATGACAATGACAACAATTGCAGTGATGATGATGATGACAACAATGACAACAATTGTAGTGAGATAAAAATGACAACAATTGAAGTGATGATGACAGCAATGACAACAATGGCACTGATGATGACAACAATGACAACAATGGCAGTGATGATGCCAACAATGATGACAAAATGGCAGTGATGATAACAATGACAACAATAGCAGTGATGATGACAACAATGACAACAATGGCAGCGATGATGCCAACAATGATGACAAAATGGCAGTGATAACAATGACAACAATGGCAGTGGTGATGACAACAATGATGACAACAAAGGCAGCAATAATGACATCAATTGCAGTGATGATGACAGCAGGTACGACAACCATGGCTGTACTGATGACAGCAATGATGACATCAATGGCAGTGATGAAGACACCAATGGTGACAGCAACGGTAGTGATGACAGAAATGGCAGTGATGAATGACAACAATGATGATATCAATGGCAGTAATGATGACAGCAATGGTATTGATGATGACAACAATGGCAGTGACGATGACAGAAGTGGCAGTGATGACAAAAGTATCAGTGATGATGACGGCACTGGCAGCGGTGATGACAGCAATGGCAGTGGTGATGACAGCAATGACAGTGATGATGACAATGACAGTCATGATGACAGCAATGACAGTGATGATGACATCAATGACAGTGATGATGATAGCAATGACAGCAATGATAGTGATGATGACAGCAATGGCAGTGATGATGACAGCAATGACAGTGATGATGACAGCAATGACAGTGATGACAGCAATGACAGTGATGATGACAGCAATGATAGTGATTATGACAGCAATGACAGTGATGATGAAAGCAATGATAGTGATGATGACAGCAATGATGACAGCAATGACAGTGATGATGAAAGCAACGATAGTGATGATGACAGCAATGACAGTGATGATGACAGCAATGACAGTGATGATAACAATGGCACTGATGATGACAGCAATGACAGTGATGATGACAGCAATGACAGTGATGATGACAGCAATGACAGTGATGATGATAACAATGGCACTGATGATGACAGCAATGGCAGGAAAAGGCAGACTTTGAAAAGAAAGATGTGGACAGGTCAAGAAGCGGCCATGGCATAAATAAGTACACTCACAGAAGCAGTGTCAATACACACGCATTTTTAACAATTTACCCACACCAGAGAAAAGAGGAAACCACTCCCCACCTCGCTACATACGAAGGGTGTGAAACTCATATTTCTAAATTATCTTATTGATTACATTAGTTGGGAGTCAAAAGCCTTCCCTTAACTTTAAAAAGAAAAGAAGGGGTTGGCCGGGAATTAGGGGGAGAGAGGGAGAGGGGGAGGGGGGGGAGGGAGGAAGGAAGGAAGGAAGAGAGAGAGAGAGAGAGAGAGAGAGAGAGAGAGAGAGAGAGAGAGACAGACAGACAGACAGACAGAGAGAGAGAGAGAGAGAGAGAGAGAGAGAGAGAGAGAGAGAGAGAGAGAGAGAGAGAGAGAGAGAGAAGAAAGAGAGAGAGAAGAAAGAGAAAGAGAAAGAAAGAGAAAGAGAGAAAAGAGAAAGAGAGAAAGAGAAAAAACAGAGGAGAGTGATACAAAGAGGATAGCACAAAAAAGCTTATTTGTGGCAAAATAAGGAGGGAAAATGTTTAAAAATATCTGGGGAGAAAAACTACCACACAACCCCCCCCACCCCCCCCCCACACACACACACACACACACACACACACACACACACACACACACCACCACGCATACATCAAAAATACATTATCTAATTGTCTTCTTTTTTTTTTTTTATATTTAAAAAGACATAAACAAACCCCAATCAAATCTTTATCAGAGGTTAAATTATGTCACCCTAATAACAATCGTATAACAGTGTAAAATCTGAGCAAAACAAAATGAAGCAGATGCAAAGACACGACAAATACCTGTGCGTGTATTTGTATTGTATGAGGAACAAAGATAGCCAAACGTCAGTAGTCCCGCATCTATGTACGTCTACAAACAAAAGTTTTAAAATAACATCCACTTGCAATTAGTCTAAAAATAAACTGAATGGGTGTGCATCCATGGATAGTCGTATATCCTAACATACATGTATATAATATATATATATTTATATTATATATATATATATATATATATATATATATATATATATATATATATATATATATATATATATAGATCACAAGTATCATTATATGGTAATATAAGAGAAACAAAGGCAACACAGAATGCAGAAAAAACGCTGAAAAGAGAAAAGGCTTAAAGAAGAAGAAAAAAAAAAGAGAAGAGAAAATATACACAGAAGACATAACAATTTTTTTTAAAGTATTCCATGTGTAAATCTTAAAATATCCCTGAAAATCTGCATCATAAATCCCATTTCTCACTTCTCATTGCTTTGATGGAGAAATCAAAATCCACGGTGAATTCCCCTGTGTGTATATATTGTATGTGTGTTTCTGAATAGAGTATATCTTGCTTAGGACCTGTCTAGCTAGTGTAGAAGGCGTTAGGTTTTTAATTGAGCCTCATCTCAGGCCCAGTTTGTTCGTTTTCATTTAAATTACTTTACCCTGGTTCACCATATATAAGGTGATCTCAGGGGCGAATTGCTTAAAACTGCAAGATGGAAGATAAATGAAAGAGGGAAAGGAAAGCAGTAGTTAATCATTACTCCTAAGTAATTGTAGCTTTGAACTTGTTCTAAATTCTCCCTGCCTAATTCAAGATTTTGTGTTTTAGCTTCCCTAGTTACTAGCATTGTTTTGGTTTTCTTTGCATTTACTCTCATTCCTCTTTTATTTAGTTCATTGTTCATAATGTTGATATTCGACTGGAGGTCACTTTCTGATTTTCCAAAGAGCTAAATCATCGGCAATTGAAAGTATTAACACGTTTGCTGGTTTGAGCTTCCACATACCTATATTCACTTTCTTCATTTTTGAGGATGCCTTTGCGCTGAACCCATAAATGTGATAAACAAAAGAGGACTTAGGATACAACCCTGTCTTACTCCTATATCTACATCGAATTCTGCAGATACATTTCCAGCTACTCTCACTGCACATGTTGGTTTATTGTAAAAACGTTTAATGACTTCTATTAAATTTTGCTCTATGTTGTGTTCTTTTAAGGAATGCCATAGTTCGTCCCTTCTCACAGTGTCAAATGCCTTTTCTCAGTCAATAAAACACAGATGTAAGTGAATGCTTCTCTCAAGGAATTTTTCTATTATTTATCTAATTATAAATATGTGGTCTTGTACACTTCTTCCTGGTCTACACCACTCTGGTGTTTTTCAATCTGATCCTCTACTCTTTTCCTTAGTCTCATTTCCAGAATCCTGGCATACACTTTTCCTGGTACGCTAAGTAGTGATATCCCTCTATAGTTTGAGCATTCCATGGTTGATCCTTTCTTGTGTATTGGTACTACCGTTCCCTTATTCCAGTCATCTGGTACCTGTTTGGACTTCCATGCTTGTTGACATATTGCATGTAGTAGTTTGCCTCTCTCCCTTGGTTTTTAATCATTTCTGGATAAACTTGATCTGCCCCTGAGGCTTTTCCTAATTTCACTTTTCTTATAGCTGTTTGGAGTTCTTCCATTGAGATATCTACATTTTCAGCTGCCTCATCTCGATTACTTGTTACTCTTAATAATTGATCTGTTCTCCTTGTTTCATATGTTCTGGAGGGATTATGTAATTGTTGAAAATACTTTCTCCACGTTTCAATGATTTTGCTGTCTCCATTCATTATTTCTCCTTTGGCGTTTTTAATTTGTCGTATTAGGCATTGGTCTTTCTCATGCTCTTCATTGCTCCCCAGAACAGCTTTTGATTTCCTTGATAGCTTTCTTGAAGTCTTTGTCCAAACTCTTCCCACTGTTCCTGTTTTGCTTTCCTAACTTCCTCTTTGGCGATAGTTCTTTTACTCACGTAATCTATCTCATCCTCCTATCTCCTTTAATTTGTTTCCTACACAGACCTCTTCAGTACAACTGAGGAGTGTTTCTTTATATATTTGCCACTTTTTTTCTATTGTGTTTTCCTTCAGATCCATCTTCCTTTCATTGATAGATCTTTTTATCCTAGATTGGTATATCTGTTGTACTATTGGTTTATTTAGTTCTTTTATTTTGAGTTTAGTAGCCTTCTTCTCTGTCCTTTTCTGTTTGTTTTCTTCAGTTAATAATCTCATTTTGGCTATCACTAGGTGATGATCACTAAATATTTCTGCTCCTCTGCTTACGCTAGCATCCATTGTACTGTAAAAAGGGAGCTGCTAACTATTATGTAGTCTATCGTTGACTTTTCATATGTCTTCACTTACTCTTGTATATTTGTGGATATGTTTATGAGGAAAAAAAATATTAGCTATTTTCATGTTATTCTTTAGGCAAAAATCTATTAGTCTCTCTCCATTTGGAGAAGTTGTCTCTCCTTCTTTACCTATTACTCCTCCTGATATTTCTACATTGTTGCCTACTCTAGCGTTTAAATCTCCTAAAACCATTAATTCCTGTTTGGGTTTAAGATTCTCTGCAGCTATTTGTGAATTATTTTCAAAGATATCTTTTTCTCCTTTGGTGGCATCTTCGTTTGGTCCATAAGCTATTAATAATTTAATTTCTCTTCCTTTTGGTTTAATGTTTACCTCTAATAGCCGTGGACTTATAAATTTCCAACTTTCTAGTAGCATTTCTTCCTTTTTATTCATTAGGAGGCCTACTCCTGCTCTAGCTCTATCTTTGACATCTACTCCTGAGAAGATTAAAGTATGATTTGGTCCTACGTTTTCAATTCCTTTTGTAATAGCCAAAATGCCTACTTTGAATTTTCCATTTCTTCAGCTAATTCTAACTCTTTTCCATTTATGACCCTAACATTCCATGTTCCAAAAATCACAGTGTTCTTTTCCAGAGTCGTCTTCGAAAGTTTAAGCCGGGTATATCATTGTATATATTTCTTTAAATCCGTTTGATTTTTGGATAAGCAGGGGATTGGCCCACTGTACCATAGGTAGATGGCACCTTGAGGCGCCCTACCGGGCCTTGTTATTTTCTGTCAGGGTTAACTCCCTTAGCCTTTGGTTGCTCAAAACCAGCCCGCAAGGCAACAGGTTGTTATTTTCTGTCAGGGTTAACTCCCTTAGCCTTTGGTCAACCAAGACCCAAGGCAAGGCAGCAGGAGACTTGTGAAGGGGCGAGACTGCCTAATCCCCGTACGGGTGCTTACCTGTCCACTGCCCGGACAAACAAGAATACGGACATAATATCAGATAGACAACATACAAAAAAAATAGGAAGGAAAAGAAAACCCCTAGATAAAAGAGATCGACAAGAACTGGTCAGAGATGGACAAATTAAATACATCACAAGTTAATTTGACTGATGATTGGAATTTACCCTGCCCACTGTATGTGGTGTTCTCGGCTAGAATTGCTCGTAGCATTTGATTGTTCCGTCACAACCTTCATTGTTAGTTAAAAGAATGACATAAAAGGCGTTAAAAACAAGTGCAGACATTGAACAAGTCAAGCCAAGAGCTCAGTGAAAAGCAGCGGCCAAAGACCCAAAGACCAGGCGTGCCAGGAGTGAATACACATGACTAAGAACACCAGCAATAGAATCAAGTTTCAACTGAATAATCACACTACAGTTAACGATAAAAAAAAAAGATGCACACACACACACACACATACCAGCCTCCTGGATTTATAGTCTGTAACCTCGCACAAGTGCAGACTCACTCACCAATTGTACATCATTTACTCCCCCCCCCCCCCCCTCCTTTCCCCACAGGCGATTTCATTCAAAGTCCTTCTCAACTCCCTGGGGAGCATACAGTAGAGCAGTCTGTCAGGCGCTTTCTATTAACTCTGACAAGATCTTTCTCAACCTAGAGCTGGGTACTCATTCACAAGTCAGAAAAGCAAAGCTGTGTATCCTTCCTAAGAGTATGAGGTTGTGATAAAACACCTGGGGCCAGCCACAGGGTTTGAACTGGTAAACTTCATTGTGAATACAAACTCACTGTACTACGGTTTCGCTTCAACGGTTCCTTCTTCCAAGGTTATATAGAACAGATAATTAATTAACTTTAACTCATTTTCTACTTGATCCAGAGTTCCTGACTGAGGTTATGCCTAGACAAGCTCATTTAAAAAAAACAAACAAATATGTAACAAAAAACCTGACCGAAATGAAATATTCGCTCAAAGCTTGTAAACAGATTGAATCTTGTAAAGAACTCTTTTAAACTTGACCTGGAAGGTGCTTTCAGGTCACTAAATAAAAAAACCTGGATAAAGAGCTTGAATTACAGAGTAGATTCTTACAACTCAAAGTCCAGCCTTAATGACCAGTGCACAGTTGACCTACATCTATGATACGTCTAGCAATCTGATTTGGATACAAAGGACTTTCACAGAACGTGTTCTTCAAAGAATACTTCGTTACACCAAAACATCACAGAGTCACTTTGGAAGGCAGCGTTGGTTAAAATATATTTTAATAAAAGTGATGTAGGGGACCTAGTGACCTCCGTTGCTAACTGAGGCCATCCGGCTAGAACGGACGTCGCTGACTGACAGAGTTTTGCTACGAAACAAGGGACTGACTGGCTTAAGAAAACAAAGAATGTGATAGTGAGGTTGGATGCAAAGCTACCTACTCTATTGATTTCCTGTCAATTAAAGTCCTTGAAGACTTAAAACCTAATGTGCTATACTATAGTTAATTTTACTCTTTGAAATGGCATTCATCGCTGTTCCTCCTTTTGTGAAATACTTAACCCATATGAATACGTAGCCCATATGAATACTTAACCCATATATACATATCTTTTCTTCTTTTTTTTATCACAATGAAACAATAAGGGCAAAGAAAAAAACGTTTCTTTCTTATAACAGAGGCAGGAGGAGGAGAAGAAGAAAAAGAAGAAGAAAGAAAAACGGATCCCCACACCCGCTCCAAATCCAAATCGTCACGCCTGAATGATTACTTACCCATGACATCGCTAGAACAGCTGGGACTGGAGTTGGTGAAGCTGGGCGTGCCCTCGGTGAAGTCTGTGTGAGTGGGCGTGGACTCCGACAAGCTGAGAGGCGGTGACACACCCCTGGCCGGGCCATAAGCCGCAGGGCCCCCGCTGGATCCGATGCCCCGCAGGGAGACAGTGGACGCGGTGCCCGCGGACAAGGCATCCTCTGATGGATAGGTGGTGAGGCTGAAGGCGTCCGACCTGTGGATGGAAAATCGACAGTGTCAGGGGAGAAAGCAGGGTCTGGGGGATTGTCGGGTGGTGCAAAATAGAATGAGGTGAATAGATGTAAAAGATATCAAGACAGATTTGTTTCTCTCTGAACTTCTAGGTTAATGTACCACCTTGCAGGGGACATCATTCACAAATCCCCCCACCTTTCTGAAGTGCATACGATTTGATTTCATCCACATCCCAAACTAAGGTGATCTTTGGGGGGGGGGGGGGGGGGGGGGGGATTATTTTTACTTTTTCCCGGACTACCCTGTAAACAGCCAAGGGATCTTTAACGTGCACAGAGTAAGCGTTGTGATCTGCACACGGGACCTCCTTTTTTCCTCCATCTCCAATCGGATTAGGGTAGACTTTTACTCGGAAAGAACTTGAGAAAAATTTTCAACCATCTGGGCTTGAATCCACGACCTTTCGGGTGAGAGACTGGCACCTTGCCTCTAGACTGCCGAGTCCCCACTTCCTCAAGAGCAAGGCTGTTAATAAGAAGAATGTCAAAAACAAAGTTTTTTCTTTCCGATGAAAACCAGGTACTGCTTTATCTTTGGGTAACATAAGGGGAGCGAAGCTAGGGTACTTATTTGTAGGGTACACAGGTGTATGAAAGTAAAGTAAAGTTTCTTCAAGGCCGTTACGACCCATAGAGCTAGACCTTAGCCCAGTTTCTATAGCTCGAAGCAAAACAGTTATAACAATCAATCCTCTGGACAGGAGGCTAGTCTGACACAGGTCTTTACTACCAAACTAGTGCTTGTACCCATTTTGCACCTGGGTTGAGGGGGAGGGGGGAGAGGGGGTGCGTGTTAAGTGACTTTCCCAAGGAACACAACTTCGAGCCTAGTTCTTAGCCATGATTCGAACCCGGGACCTCAAAATCCCCAGTCCCCAACAGCGTAACCACTCAGCCACTGACGCCACCTGTGGGTATGAAAGTCATGAGTGACTAAGTGTGATAAGATTTCAAACCTATTGACACAAGCCATCCGAGGCCATAAACTACGAGTCTCCGTTACAAGAGTTTTCTAAAAAGCTCATAACGAACAAGATCCCTTAAAAGAAGAAGAAGAAGACACAAGTGAGTATCATCATTGATCACCAAACCCTCCATCTCAAGTAAACAAAAGTAAACAGACCTAGCCTTAATTCTGCCCCTCAAAAAAAAAGCAACAACATAGCTCCATTCTAAATTAATTCTATATTCCCATAAGAGTGATACATTTCAAAGGGACATAACTTTGATGAGCATTTTAAAAATGCCAATCGCCGATCTTTCGGTGCTTCCACTAGGTTGCTCTATGCCAGACAACAATGCATGATGATAAATAGTACAAAGAGGAATAAAGTGATGTAGGATTCTCAAAAGTTAACCTTATTTTGTCTGTTTTACTGTCTGATCCAATAGCATGCGTTATTTCTTTCTTTTTGTCATTATTAGCAATAATGAAAAATGAAGCCTTTGCATAAGTGCATACATAATAACTTCACTCTTTCTTTCTTTTTTTCTTTTCCATTCAGTCAAAAGCTTTAAAAACACACATAGCACACTGATAATTGTGTGTTAAGACACAAGAATTTGCTCCCAAAGCCCAATCCTGAAAACTGCATTTCGCCCTATGAACATTCATCTGATTTCATGAAACATCAACATTTTCAACATAGATGATATCATATCTTGAAATATCTATAATTTCCATATCTTTGCACATGTAAACATACATCTTACAATTATATGGTATGGATGGTATGTTTAAATAAAATAAGCAAATGATATGTTGACGTTTCCAAAGTAGATCACATTGGAACCGAGAGGAACAGAGATGTAAATGTCAATAATAAAAAAAGAAGAAAATACCGACACCAAAATTTGTTTATGGAAGTTGACATCTAAATCTACATAGATACACTCATGTTTGCTCCCAAAGCCCAGACACAATAACAAAATGGTAAGACATTTTCAATGACGATGTAACCAGGGGTGTGTATGGTAGGGTGGGGTGGGTCCAGGGGTTGTGAATACAAATTTGACCCTCATTATTTTACGCCACTAAACTGAAAAATAATTTTTTAAAATTCCATGGCTGGATGTCTGCAACAGATTGAAAACCCCACTAAGCAACAATTCTGTTTGCATAAACAATAATATTGTAACAAAAAAAAAGAAATTTAATGGATGAAACAAGATTAGTGAAAACAAAGAGGAAAGGGGAACTACACTACAGCTTTTTCTACAGGTGGATGAAAAGTCAACACAGCAACATTCCATCTGTTCTACATAAAGAAGGAGAGACGAAATACAGATATTCCACATATACATTTAAAGGAAAAAAATGAATGGAGGAAAAAAAAAGGAGGGGGGCAAGGAGAAGACAGAGAAAGGGAAGTCAGCTAAGCTATACTTAAAATCCAAAATAAGGAAGAGATCTTTCAAACAAAACATGCCCAACTGTTTACGCTTAAAATTTACCCTTAACCCCTTCATTGCCAATGTACATAATATAGAAAACTGACGGCTTACTTCCTGAAGGGAAGAGTGCCATTTAAGCAATATGCAAGTGTTTTTATGCACTTGTCCCTAAGACCATGTCACCAAAACTATTGAAACATGTGTAATAAGCCCGTAAATTCTATGGGCAAACGGCGTGTCGCTTGCTCAGACTGGCCCGTAAAATTTATGCTCTAGGGTCCATCGAATTCCTCTTGATTCTTCCTCTGTGAGTACTATCCAAAGCTTTCTCAAAATCCTTGAATTTTACATAAATTGGAGTATTCCTTTCTGTTCTGAGATTTGTTATAAAATTAGTCTCAGCGTGTAGAAATGGGTCTTTGGATAACCTTGCCTTTCACAGAATCCTGCATGTTCTTTTCCAAGAATTGGTTCTATTTACTTCCCCAGATGCTCAAAAGATCATTCCCCATATGCTCAAAGATCATTCAGCTGGAAAATTTGCCAAGTGATGGAAAGAGCAGTAATTCCTCTCTAGTTTGTTCAATCACAGGTTTCCCTTTTCAGTAGTAGACCATATCCTTCTATAAATGGATAAAAGGTTCAAAAATATCCAGGCGGTTTAAAGGTCTATCCTAATTATGGGGGGTGTTTCAGAACCAACAAAATGAAAATTAAAATCAAAGGTCTTGCTGAAGCTAATTGCATTTCCATTACTCATGTAAAAGCAGAATAAAATCCAAACCCCATAAACCTCGTCAAACAAAGGGATGGGGGTATTGTTGAAAAAAATGAAATGTTCCAAGATCACACAAATGATGATAATAATATATGATTATAAGGAATGATTGGGCCCTATAGTAAAATATAAAAGTTTGTTCATCAATGAGACTTCTTCTTGTAAAGCAAAATAGCTGTCTTAAAGCCAATTATACAGTGAAAAGAATTTTACGAAGAAAGCGAATACAATTATCGCTAGCATTTCCTTCATATTTGTACATTAAAAAATTGTTCATCAACTTCAATATTTCTCTATCAATCAATTTCATAACTTTTACAAACCATTCACACATTTAATAATACTATCCTCAAGCACAAGAAGGTGCAACAAATGCATTGTTAGATTTGAAGAATCAAGCCATGGCATCTTTTTTTATTCTTAAAGCCATCCTATATTAGATCTCAACATAAACAACCGTCACCAAACTAAAAACATTACAACTGTTACCTAGCTAAAAACTCTATCACACCCAAATTGTGCAACACAGGGAAAGAAGGCAGGGAGGGGGTTTACTCTAAGCCCTCACTGTTGGACAAACGAACAAACAGACATGTTGGCTAGCACTAGATTCTATCTAACAACACTGACCTGATCCATTGTCTGAGTGAGAGAAACAAACAGATGGTATTGGTATGAATTGTTTAACATGGGGCTGATGAAAGCAACAATGGCCTATTCTAATGCAAACAATGAGGAGAGGGTGAGGAGAGGGTGAGGAGAGGGTGGGCTATGAACTGTTGTTTCATCTTAATTTTTTCCTTCTTTTTATCAAAGCACAAAGACAGCTTTCCAGATGAGCATTTCAAAAGCCCACAATTCAAACTACACTGGGCAACAGAAGAGAATTTCCAATTTTCTCATGTTTACTGCTCATATGAAAAATAATAGTTGAAATCTATTCACCACGGGCACTAAATCCACATGATGACACAGCGATTAAATTATCTCCCTTTGATGAAAATGTGTTTTAGCCTTAATTTGTTTATTTATGTGTAAAAATTTTAAATTCTAAAACAAATAAGTCTATATCTGTAACTTTTTCTATACATGAAAACATAACTAAAAATTCTGAAATACACGTTTTAAAGCTTTAAAATTATGCCTCAATAAAGCACTGAATAACTCTTAGGCGGCTAAGGACAATTTGACAGTCCGGTCTTTTCCTAGTAACACATGGTCTCCCAGCTCGGGGACGATCTAAAGTTGTTTTCGATTTCTCTACATCTATTACTTAGGTTATCTAAATCTGTGTACGAACAATTGAATAATCTACGCACTCTCATTGCGGATATGCCAGTGTCGAGCATTCCCCGGTGGTGAATAGAATTCAACTATTATTTCCATGAGGTCATTTCCACTTGAGCAGTACACATGAGAAAAGTGGAAACTTTCTTTTGACGCTCAGTATACATAACATATATTTGAAAAGCATAGAAACGCTTCAGATGCAAAGCTTTCAAATCACAAAAAAACAACAGTGCTCATTCACATAAAATTACACCATTCAACCTCTTCAAACTGAAGAAATTGGTGTGAAATGTTGGGCTTCCTTCAAATCTCAGTTCATACATTATTGTTTTCAAATTTCAAAATTAAAATAATCTACAACTTTCAAAGAAATACCTAAGGCTTTCGAACACTTACTTTTTCTTTCATGAGCCCAAAAACTCTACGGTCACAAACATTGAAGAAAACGTCCTTAAACAGTGAGTGATAACAAAAATCTACCAAATAGTAAGAGCTTTAAAAAAAACAAAACCTAAACAAAAATAAACGAAATAAAAAAATTCACTTAAGAAAGCTTGGGCAAGACTTACAAGTTTGCAATCACGCAAAGCAGTGTGGTAAACGTTTCAAAGATACAAAATCAAAAAGCCAAAATCAACATTAATATGCTAAGTATCACAAAAAACAGATACAGTCGACTCCAGTGATTCGCAACTCAGTTAATCGCCACTGCTGCTTAATCGCAACATTTCCAAAAAACAGAATTGATTCTATATTAAAGTCACCTGTTAATGGCAACTCACTTCGGATACTCGCAACTCCGGCGATACCGTGCCTCATATTTTCAGTTGGCACTTTTCTGATTTCACATTTTGCCAAACGACGATCGCATGTGTACGTTGTTATTAACTAACAACAGTAACCATGCAATAGCCTTGCACTGACTGTGGGTCTAGCAGACAGTAAAAGGTGCAATCAGACTTGCATTGAGATCACTCACACAACTCCGGCCAGTGAGTAGACAGAGATGGCTGACGCTATCGCAGCTGCCATTTACAACAGACATACCTAGTCGTCAAGTAGTGAAATGATTCTAATTCACTGGGCCCATGGATAAATCCGGTTTAACGCATCTTTGGTTAATTGCAACAATTTTCCCACTCCCACCATGTTGCGATTAACCGGAGTCTACTGTACATCATATTTCATAAAGGAAGAAGATGACAACGGTTTTAAACCATTTAAACAGAGTGGACCTCTTCAGTTTTATCAATAAATCAACTGATTTCCTTTAACAAAAATGATTAAAACAATAAAATTGCATGTCCTTTCTTTCAGCAAGTCAAGTGAATTGGTTCTGATCAAATTTGTCCCTCCATCTTCACCCCTTCTTATCTCAGTGTACTATATACTGACAGTATTACCATACAAAGAGAGCAATATTGCTTGAAAAGATGCATTGATGGGCTCAATTGATCTATAAATTGTGAGTTAAAAAATACAAAATATTAGACTGCAACACATCTGTGAGAAGCGTGTTTCCCCAACAACCAGAGTCATAATATGTTGCAAATGTCCCGAAAATGAATCTTGAGACTTCATTTTATGTACTCACTTTTGCCATGTCTGGAATTGCCGTTCAGGTTTTGAATTCTTTCTGAGCGCATTGAGCGGGGTGATGGAGACTTACTGGGTATCTTGGAATATTCTGGGAGAAGATCGGGCCGACCGCTCATCGCCCCTGAACTACCTGAAATGACATTGAGGTAAAGAAAGAACATGAAGCATATAGAAAACCAATATCAAGTTTAATCAAAGCCGGTCAAACAATGGATGCACCAACACCCAGAACCGATGAATTGCCACGGATGTAAGACGAGATCAAGATCCATGTCACAACAATCAGAATGCTTTCTTTTGATTTCCACTAGTGCAAGTCACCCCATTGTCATAGGAAGGTCTTTGCCTCTAGGTTCTACATCTCTCTGGGTAGAGGGGGGACTCTGTAGTCAAGAGGCAAGGTGTCTGTCTCTCAACCAAAAGGTCACTGGTTCAAGCCCGGCAACAATCGAAACATTTTTCGAGTCTTTTCTAGCAAAATTTACCCCCTGGTCCAGGTAGGTCCCATCAGAGACAGCCACTAAAAAGGAGGTCCCATGTGCAGATCACAACACTCTGTGCATGTTAAGATCCCTTGACTGTTTACAGCACAGTTTGGGCACATACAAAAATCCAACCAAAGACCCTGAGATCACCTTAGTTGTGGATGTGGGTAAATTAAATGAAACAAAATCAAACAAATCCACTAGTCAAAGTCACCCCATTGTCCTAAGAAGCTATTTGCCTCTTTGATCTACATCTCTCTGGGTGTGGAATAAGACAGAGAAGAGCAAGAAGGCTCTTGGACGTATTTGTAGTGAGTACTATCTTTCATTATCTCACTGTAGTGTCATCTTTTAGAAAGACCACCACACAAATCTCACTGTAGAGTCATCTTTTAGAAAAGACCACCACACAGGATTTCTCCACATTGATTAATGTCTGACCACCCATGACAAGCCATAGAGAAAAGATCGATAAAAATCGCTGGAGTAGAGAGAGAGAGAGAAAAAATAAAAAAAAAATACAAATGTTCCCCAAAAGGCATTCATCCTTCCTGCTGCAAGTGCCGCCTACCTTGCTCGTCGGAAAAGCTGATGGTCCGCCCACTTCGTTCTACCCGATGGTGACCTGTGTGATCTGAAGTTTCTGGGTGGTGTGGCTGGGAAATTCCACTGGTCCTACTTTTCATCATGCTGCGTTTTTGGATGGTGAATGTTTGAGACCTGGAGTGCGAATAAATAAGTTTGTACGAAAAGATTATCAAACAATGACAAGGTCCTCGGGTTTCTCTAAGGTGTAGGTGGGTTGCCTCTGAAGAAAAGAGGTCAACATATAATGGCATTCATGCTCTAGGCCATTTAAGGTCTATGAATAAATTGCATTCTTAAGATAAGATAAGATAAGATAAGATAAAAAATAAGATACAACATTATCGTCCAAAACAGTGGCACATTGTTTTGATGTTACAATACCTTCAATACAATATGAAATACAACACACTTTTAACTGTACAAAAATCACTTTTCACATGCAAACAGTTTATGCACATTTAAGCATTATTTGATTAAAATACATATAACATAACATATAAAAAAAATTAACATTTTTCTTCTATATGTAAAACGTAATCATTGCAATGAATAATATTTCACAAGAGCAATGATAATAAAAGCTGTTTAGAAAGCTAAGTGTTACCAATTTATACAGAAAAAACCCTCCAGCAAAACACGGAACTAGAAGCAATTCAGTCTTCTCTAAATCTAAAAGCCGTACCTACACCTATATGGTAATGCGCAGGTCAGGAAACACCAAAACATACATCCTCAGACAAAGTATAGGTAATTTTATTCAATTAGTTTCTTATCATCTCTCATTTGCGCTGCTCTTGCAATGACACAATTCTAGAAGTTCCAAGAATGTGTCTTAAATCCTATGGTGAGTGAACTTTTCAATTTTCTGGCCCAAACGTCTGGAAGACCAGAACAAATGAAATCCTCAAGTTCTTTAAATCATCGTTGAAATACAACCTTTTCCTATACGCTTACCCAAAAAAAAATGTATTTTAATCAAATATCTTAAGTTGTATAGTTATTTGAATTTTGTACTAAGCCCCTCTTGATATTTTATTAAAATTATTTATTTCCGTTTATACTACACAATGCTATACTTTTCTTGTATTCAAATCATATCTTATTTCATTGACTTTCCTTATATGGTGTATGTACTATGAAATGACACTGTAAAGCACTCAGACATATTGATGATGAGCGCTACAAAATTGTATTTTATTATCATTACAGTGGAACCTCTCTGATCGGGAACCCGGGTAAACGGGGAACCTGGCAAATCGGGAAGAAATCTTAGGGAACAGAATTTTGTCTGGGAAAGGTCCCCAGCTAATAGGGACAATTTTTGGCGGGCTAGCATTGATTATCATAATCATTTCCCCCATATTCATTTATTTCACATGTTATCCAAATTTGGTTTCCATTATAAGCAAAACATCATTTACTACGCTTGCATTAGTGCTACGTGTGTTATACATTACATAATATGTACACAATGTCGCAAGTGCCATTTCATGACAACCATAAGCCAGACACACCAGATATCCATTATGAGGGTGTGAAAGCAGGCGTCGAGCCAGTCCTTGCTCACCTACCTAACAATACAGTAGGGTGCTGCTACGGACGGCAACTAGAAAGGAGACTTGTGCACTGTCTAATCTTTATTGCCCACCTAATCCGCCAATCACAAGGGTGGACACGCAAGGAGATTTAACGATTCACCATACCTTCTTGACTATGCGTTTTATTTATCTACCATCCAACGAAGATCGACTGCGAGTATGAGTGACATCTCTGATGAATGCCATCTTTGTTTTAATCCACTGTACTGGTCCTGTGGCTACTTGTTTGTTTAATTTTGCAATTTACCACTCACAGAAGGGCTAAGGTACCTCAAACTGCTGAGGAAAAAACAAAATGCCTAGGTCCCCGGCAAATCGGGAAACCTGGCAAATCGGGACGATTTTACAATCCACGTTCCCGATTAGAGAGGTTCCACTGTATTATTATAATTTAACAGTCTGAGAGTAAGTATGCGTGTGTGTGCATGCACATATGTGTGTGTGACTGTGTGTGGGAAACAGAAGAAATGTAATGAGAGACATACACGCAAAGGGGGTGGGGTGGTGGAGATATAATAATAATATGAGAGAGAGAGAGAGAGAGAGAGAGAGAGAGAGAGAGAGAGAGAGAGAGAGAGAGAGAGAGAGAGAGAGAGAGAGAGAGAGACACACACACATATACACAGACAGATAGACAGACAGACAGACAGAGACACAGACAGACAGAGACACAGACAGAGAGTGATTACGTTGTTTTGATTTTTTTATATAATCTTTTCTTTTTAGTTGCGGTAAACAAAATAAATGTCGTCTTGTCAGTAGTTCACCACAAAATAAGAAATTTGTTTGTACATTTGGAATTATTTATTTCTAAATATGTTTTTTTTCCTCTTCTCAAAATTTTTAATTGTTCTAAACAAGCTTTTTACCTGTTGAGGGAGTTTTCTTAAATACAGTGGTCGAAAAAAGCGTAAAAATCGCTCAGCATAATAGTTGGGTCTGTGTACTGATATGGTGTCCTGATAAAGGGAGGGAAAAACAAGGAAACAGTAGTAAATATTGTTAAAACAATTTTCCAAATTGTGTTGTTTTTTATATGAGTGGATGAGGGGAGGGAGAAGGGTTTGGTTAAAGAAAGGGAGAAACTCATTTTTAACATTCACTGAATGGTCTTACAATAAACGTGATAAAAATGGACACATACAGGTTTAAAGCTAGAAGCGCAACCAACGAGACTATGGAATGTGGACAGACGGAAAATTTCTGACATTGAAATGAAACTTGACAAAGAAGAAATCAATGTAAAATGGCAACATTTTACTCCTTGCCATACACAATGAACAAAACACAGGCGGGCAAACTAAAGTCTCCTCAGAAAGTATAGTTCAACAAGTCAGTGGTATTGACTTTTGGAGATTAAACTCTGTTGGTTCCTTGCAGTATATTTGACACAAAACACATTTTTATCTGATTTTTAGACTGTTTGTGTGTGTGTGTGTGTGTGTGTGTGTGTGTGTGTGCAAAGCGGTGTCCGTGGCTGAGCGGTTAGACTGCCGGTATGGCGAAGACTGTTCTGACATACTTTAAGACTAGATCCCAACACACCAGCCAATAAACTAATGATCAAACACTTTTCATCAAGAAGCGAGCGACAAAATGTTAAGGGAGGCCAAAAACATCTACTGCGTTCATACTTAGATAAGGCCCTAAAGGCTTTTCCCACACTGCCTGGTGTGACGCCTCAGACCTCAAGCATTTACGCCAGATCTGCTGAAGATTGAACAGAATGGAGATGCCTAGTCTCACACCTGTACAGGGCAGCTCGGTCGGACGACACTTAAGGGGACTGGCCATACGGCAGGGTAGGTGAGATTGGATTAGAAATATTATTCAGAGGAAAGACTATCTATAAATTTATCACCCAATTTGAAAGAACAATAGTTTCTGTATCAGGCCATTTCCCCCCCCACATATATTCTTGGGTGTCCTTCATGGCAATGGGTCCTATAAATAGCTGTAACTGTCATGTGTATAATCTTTTCTAATAATATCTCATGATCACAAACTGTGCATGTTTCGGGTTTGCCACAGCATTATACTACACTTTAGGATAAAGAAAACACAAAAGGAAAGAAGAGGGGAAAAAAGAGAGGTTGGGGTGGAGTAGGGGCCCAAATCATGACTTAAAAGAAAGTCACGTCTACCTCATCCCGAGAAAACTTGCCACCCACTTGCCCCGGTTACTCACCCCATCGATGACCATGGATTTGACAGTATGCTCCAGCCGCTTTTCAATCGAAACGACTGCAAAATATCAATAATGCCCAAGTAAAGCAGGAGTCGCTCCCCCTTGATATTACGAGCAGGGATACCACCAGGGCTGTAACATAGAAAGAGGGAATAAGTGGATGCGGGAAAGGTAGACATAATGTAATAAAAAAAGAAGTGTCTTCGTTTCGGGATACTGACAGGAATAGCTTTATTTTTACATTGAAATAAATGACATAAATAAAGTAAAATAAAACTTAAAAACAGACTGATAAGACAATGAAATTTTAGGCCTGCGTTCATTTCAATTTGAGCGTTACTTTACATTACATTCTCATAACAATGGAAGACCTCTCCTTTAGGGAATTAAAATAAAAATTACTTTAATAATTTCAGTTCAAATAAATAACAGAAGAAATCTTATATAAACCGAAGTAGACAAGAAGAAAAACTGTTAATAAAAGCATATTTACAAAAAATATAACAACATGGGAATTAACAAGCAGAGAAGCGTAAGAAAAACTTCGTATTATAACAATGTATGGTGTATATCTAAAAATAAATATTCTTTTCTATTGGAAATTTTAAAAAGGATGGATGGGGAAAAAAGAGAAAAGACAAAAGAAAGAAATCAAAATATTCATTAGAATTTACCATGTCTACACATGTGATGATGTCAGGGTGAGCTAGAAAAAAAAAAAGCACTCAGAAAGCCATGGCTGTTCATTATCCCCACATGGCACTGTCAGCAATGCAACATTGTTATAATGCAAAACAGGTCTGCTATTTATATGATATTAGTGAGTAATAACAACTCAAGTTTAACTGTTTGAAATAGTTATTGAAATTTGGCAGTCTGAGTCTCTGGTGCCTCTTCTGCTTTGGATTTTTTGTTTTCTGATTTTCCTACTACTTATGAGGCTATAATTTTTCTAGCAATCTAGATTTAGATCTAAAAAATCTACAAGTAAATCTAGGAATCTAATGAAGTGTTTGATAAGATTTATCTAAATCTAGCTATTTAAATCTAAATCTAGCTTCGTTGTAATCTACATTTTATGAGGCTTAGATTCTTCTAGCAATCAAGATTTAGAGGTAGAAAATATGTGTGCACGTCTTGAATTAGGAATCTAATGAAGTGCTAGTCTAGATTTCTAGATCTAGACCTCTATGTAAGATTGACTGCACTAGATCTAGATGCTGTCAGAATTTTCTATTATTATCTAAATTCTAGTTTAGATCCCGATGTAGATTTAGATCTAAAAGTTGAAATAATTAAATCTCTGTATCCATATAGGTAACGTCTCGGGTTAGCTGTTCTCCAGGTCGATTCAGTACACTAGAAGATTTTCAATGCCGTCCCGGGAAAACATATATTATTTGGCATTACATTTAATGAGTTATACGAAGGAGCCACAGTGGAGTGAAGTCAAAGGCGAAATATGACAATAAGTGACAACTTCACTAATAAAGACAGAACAGTTCTGTCTTTATTAGTGAAGTTGTCACTTATTGTCATATTTCGCCTTTACATTAAATGAGGTCAAGTGACCAGGCGCGCTTTAGTGTACAATGTTGAACACATAATTTTAGCAATGAAAAACAGAAAATGGAACCAAAAAAAGGGGGCCTATCTCACAAGGATAAAGAATCCTTTTAAAAATCCTGTATCCAGATCATTCGGAACACGCCCCATATTCGAATCATTTGTTTCTTGTCTCAACCTATCCTAACAATTTCTGTTAATGAGTTTTTGAGCTATTCTGCGCACATAGGACAGACGTGACTAAAAACATAACCTCCTCCGCCGTCCGACATAATTAAGAGGAAAATGCAAGATAAAAGGCTTTTGAAAACCGTGAAAGGAAGGAAGGATCTGACAGCAATGACTGCAGGAGAGATTTAGAGGAAAAAAGAAGATAACAAAGGAGGCAGGGAAAAGAAACAGAAGGGAAATTTTAAAAATAAATGGATAAAAAGAATATTACGCTATATAAATATCATCTAAACAGAAATGAGATTTACAGTCTGATATTTACTATGAGGTCAACTCTAAAATTTCTAAATGTAATCTGTGATGCCGAGAAACCCATTTCTGGAGAGGGGGAGGGGGGGGAGACTTATCTTATCACTTAACCATTCATTTCAAGCATCACAATGTCACAAGTTTAATGATGTCAGATACCGTCTTAAAACATTAAAAAATACGTTGAGCAAAAAAAAAAAAAAGAAATTAACAAAAAAATTGAAAAGAAAATGTAAAGGAGCTTGGAAATTCTAAAATACTAACTATGGAAGAGCACTGGGGTTTTGTCACGTGGCAGATCTAATACCAACATATTATGGTAATGTTATGTTTATTTCGGTTCAACCCGGGTGAAGAGCACTTGGAGTTTTCATGTGGCAGATCTAACACCAAAAAACCAACGTATTATGGTAATATTATGGCACAAATGATGTTCATCGGAATAATACAGATAAAAACGTAAAATTGTTGTACACTTTGGTAAAATACAAAGAGAAAAGATGCTGGGCAATATCATATGATATATTGTGGTTTTGAAAAGAAACATGAGCTTTTTATAACAAGATATAATAGGAATATTATCTTCAATTACAAAACTTGGGAAAACTTTTATGTTGCATGCACAAATACAAATACATTGAAAGTAAGAACATTGAAACCAAGAACATCTTAATCAAAACTAATTCATGGCTCTAAAACAAAATTTGTATTGAATTATATGAGGAGTTAAATGACTACAAATCACAACATAATGAGTAATTGAGACAAAGACAAAGACAATAGCATATTACGCTTTCGAGCTAATTCAATTCTTTGAAACAACAATAACAAAGATTGTTTATACTCACTGTTGTTTGATGGTTTTTGCACCACTTTGAAATTATCTTTTTTTTCAAAACAAATTAAAGTTAAAAGCAAAACAAACAAAAAAGAGGTTAATATTTTATTCTTTTTGCCTTTGTCTTCACTGCGTGCATAGGTTTTTCATCATATAATTTCTATATCTTTATTTTCTTACTTTTTTTTTTATTATGGAGTTCATAGTTACAGAAATAGAGCAATAGTCGAGGACTTTTCAATTTCCATTACATCTAGTCTTAGCATCAACACTGGCTATTCCAATACTAACAATTGTACATAACACAGGGATTCATATAGTTGTACTTTATATATCTGTGTAACAAAATCTTTGTGTGTAGTTATATGTTTCCTTGCGTGTGTTATGTACTGTATCACAAGCTAAACCCTTTCAGTGTTCTTACACACTACTAGTACTAGTAATTTGTCCATTATTGTTTCAATAAAGTTAGAAAACAAAAAAAGACAACAGAGAAATTTAAAAGTGTTATAATACATTGTTTTGACATTCATCCCCTCTGCACTCCAGTCAAAAAAAACAAACAAATTGAAACTCTAGCTAGTCCATAAGTAACAAAAAAACCAGAAAATTTAGCATAGAGCATGATTAGGTGGTTCAGTGTGGTGCAAATATGACAATGAATTAAACGACCACAACACTACATGAAATTTATTAGTGATTAACCTTTGTCTTCAGCTAAATAAAGAAGAAGGAAGAAGAAGAACAAACCCTACACATTAAACAGAAACCTTTCAATTCTGGATTCTATAAAAAAAAAAGGAATGGGTGAAAAAATGTATTTCAAATAGCAGACTAAACTTTTCTGTTTGTTTTAATGTTGGTGTTGGGGGGGTTTTTGTTACGAAGTCTTCAAAATAATGAGGAATCTGTGGTTCTGAAGGTGCACAGAGGTACAGGTATACAAGAACTATTTATTATTATTATTATTTTTAATATTATTATTATTATTATTATTATTATTATTTGTATTATTTTTATTATTATTATTATTATTATTTGTATTATTTTTATTATTATTATTATTATTATTATTATTATTATTATTATTATTATTATTATTATTATTATTATTATCAGTGTGCTTGGAAACATTAAATAAAACAAGCCATTTTCCATAAATAATAGCTGTCCATGGGACGTATTTAAACAGAACTTCCATTATGATTAATTCATGTCAGGATTTGTCATGGGGGCTATAGAATAATGGATATGACAAGAGAATAATTCTGTACACAGTTGCAAAGCACTTCCTTACTTCATTGGTTCCAACATTTCTCCTTTTTTTACGTTTCTTTTTTGGACAAAACGATAGAGTGGAAAGAGGTTAAACTATGTGAAAGTTCTTGACAAACAAGTAAGTCCAAAGTACATAATGTTAGGCACAGTTGTCGTTGTTAGATCGGTTAAGAAAGGCAGTAAAGGAGGTATTGCACACTGAAAGTCATTTGCCATCTGTCACACACTTTTCCTCATTTAAGACACAAGGTTTTTGGGGTAAAAAACGAGTAACGACAGGTGGATTACAAAAAAATATTTTAAATTCACATGACGCCCTCTACAGATGGCTAAGAGTTGCCAAAATTGAAATTGCTCATGAATGAAAAAAGGCTTTCATCATTAATTGCCATCTGCTCGTTGACAAGTCGAGAAAATGATCTGCCACTTCCCATGTACAATATGATATCCTCACTGAAAACTTGTGTGTTTACATATTATATTTGCATCCCATTGAACATTGCATGAGCAGCAGTTACATAAAACAAACTGTACCGAATTCTGATAGAAAACAAAACAAGACCTCACAGAGTGAAGGAATTTTAACTTTTCCTTTTGTATATTTCATTTGCCGTTGATTGAACCAGAAGCAATGGAGAGAAGAAAAAATAAATCTACAGATCTTGAAAATAATGCCCATTTATTCCCCCCAAAAAAAATGACACAATGTGGTCTCATTCAACCGAAGAAGTGAATCATTTTGACAAGTGTAGAAAGAGCATTGTAAAGATAGTTCCATTAAATTTCTACGCGTGACTTTTCTGTGACTTGGCCTGTTTTAATACAGAGATAAGATATAAACGATTAGACTTATACCCTGCATCCATGCACAAGTGCGGGCTCACCAATGTTACATCAGTTATCCCCCAGCGGGCAATTTCCTCCAGACCTTCTTGACTTCCCTAGGAGTATACTGTACAGCTGCCTGCAAGACACTTCATACTAACATTCTGACAAGCTCCTTCTCGGCCTTTAGCTACTAGGTAATTATTCACACCTGAGTCGGAAGTGTGGAAAGCAGAGTGAAATATCTTTCCTAAGAATACATGGCATGTAAATTTTGTCATGAAGCGAAGAAATTTAGGCGAGTTTGACATGAGACAAGTTCCTTATTGAAGCAACTGTGGGGGCAAAAAAATGTCATACCATAGCTGCCAACCTTAACAAATCGAAAAACAGACTCTAACCGCACAACCTAAATCTAATTTGAAAGACTGCTTGCAATATTCCAGAAAACGTGGATAATTTTACTTGAATTTTAAGGGCGAAAATAACCAAAAATTGCAGGCCTTTCTGGCGAAACGTGACGGTGCTATTGTGAACTCAGAATGACGGCATCTCAAGAATTTGACACCAATTTCCCCTCATCTCTGCCGTTAATTGGGGATTTTTTTTTTTATAAAAAGAACAATATATCCATAAAAGCCTACTTTTCAAGGTAAATACAGACTTACGGACTCAAGTACCGATTGGTAGAAGCTACAGATGCTCAATCTTAAAACCACAAGTGGAAGGCATGAGACAAATATGGCAAAAGACTTTTCTCTGGGTGTGTGCGACGCCACCTCAGTTAAATCAAAGCTATGGAGTGAGTGAGAATGACAATGCAGCAATCACAACAGAATATATAAATACTACAGATTTTGAGCAGGAGTGGTAGAAATGGTGGTCACAGTGGTAGTAGTAGTAGTAAATAGTTTCTAGTAACATGGTGTTGTTATAGTGTAGGAGATTAAATTGATGACCACACAGAGAGAGAGAGAGAGAGCCGTACAAGTGGTGAGTGTGGGGGGGGAAAGGGAGGTAGGGAG
Organism: Doris montereyensis; assembly: GCA_037039925.1. Classification (NCBI taxonomy): domain Eukaryota; kingdom Metazoa; phylum Mollusca; class Gastropoda; order Nudibranchia; family Dorididae; genus Doris; species Doris montereyensis. Next base: position 197,388 of record JAXRKP010000219.1, on the reverse strand, counting down.
GGCATGCATACCAAAAAGCCACATGGGTACCGCTCAGCCAATGAGGCAAGGGATTATCTATATCCAACCTGGAATATGTCCGTTTTACAGACACGGAGAGGTAGGGTGGAGATGTGTGGACAGGATCAGTTGCAGGATGGGGGGTTGGTGGTGGTGGTGGTGGGTGTGCAAGGGGATAAGGTGGCAGTGACATGGAGGACAGGACAACAGGACGACATGGGGTGGGAGGGGGATGTGGGGAGGGGGGTGGGGGGTGGGCAAGGAAGAAGATTAAGGAAGCATTAGACAAAAACAACAATAATATATATTGGTCCATTCTAAAGCCATCTATTAAGGCCATCACTTTCTAACTAACACATGAAGCTGAAAGCAGTATGAACAGGATTAAAATTGATGAAATAAATCAAAATAAAATGTAAAGCATTCAAGGATTTATAAAATAACAATGGTCAAAGTCAAAGAAAACAACGGTAACAGACAAAGCAGTACCAGGCATGCATTGCACGTAGTGATTTTGTACCATGAAAAAATTATGAATGCCTTCCTTTTCCTCCCTACTTTCCTTTTGACCCCTTTTTTTCCATTTTCTTTTTTTTTCTTGGGGTGGGGGAGGGGCGGAAGGGGGACAGGCCTATTGAAGAGGGATACAAATACGAAATGAAAGTCCTATTGGACAGACAACGGGACGGCAGAGAAATTTTTGGGTGGCCCGCCCACCCTTCGTCAGCAACAAAGAAACTTTTTGGATTCTTAGTTGCCAATGAAGGGTGAGTCGCCCGAACATTTCTCTACTCTGTCACACTGTCTGGTCTATTAGGACTTTGATTTATATATTTTCATATTCCTCTTCATTACTGTTCGGCCTACTGCAGTGTTAATTCCTCGTTATCATACAAGGCTAGCAGCTTTTTGTTGTTGCTGCTTTGGCACTGGCAATTTTTGTCTTTAGGGTTGGGTGTTTATTTCTTTTTCTTAATTCTTTTTTGTGTTTGTATTTGTTCTTGAAGAAGAAAAGGGAGTAGAAGTCACATCTTATGTGAAGTTGTAGACAAAGAATTATGATGTTTCCAATCATATTGACAAAATGATCTTTCTTAATGATGGAAATAGAATTGACAGTGTGTGAGAAAGACCATAAATTATTGACAATGGATTTTTTGTTGTTTTCTAAACGACTGCAAAAGGCAGGCTAACACATAGAAACAAGAATTTAACAAATATTTATAGATCCCGTCTTCCTTTTTAAAACTTTACAAAATATTTAGGCAAGGGGGTCCTGATAATTGTCAATTTGACTCAAAATATCTGTTTTAAGATTTTGTGATATTTAAAAAGATCAACCCCATCTTTGAATAATACTTTGACGATAAAATGAGTGGGTGCCAAAACATGCAATTTGGAAAAAATACGGTAGGAAAAGTGATGGAAAAAAGTTTGCCAGAAATTCCATAAAGTCAATATCATCGCAAAGAAACGTTTGTTTCTATGCAATGACAAAAACAGTGAGCTTTGTCCAAACGTAACAAAAAAAAAAAAGTGATATTTCAAATTATAATGATTTGTGGGAACGAAATATGTTCTAAATTTCCATGCACTGACAAAAACAGTGAGCTTTGAAATTTGTCCAAACACAAAAACAAACAAAAAAGTGACATTTCAATTTTTAACGATTTGTGGGAATGAAATATGTTCTAGATTTCCATGCACTGACAAAGAAGATGACGCTTTGATGTGTTGACAAATGAAGTCCCAAACTTGATGACATTCCAAGCCTCCCGTAGGTAAATAACAGAGTACTTTAGAATGTGTTGATGCCATTTAATAAGTGAAAACCGATGAGAGACGAGAAAAATGTTGAGACACATCGATGAAAATACTGACGATAAAATCAATCAGGCCAAATCAATTCAAGAGATAACAACTGAAGAAACAACAAAGAGAAGTAAAAATGATCAAAGTGAACTGTCATCTAATATAAAGTTTTGATCTCGCCATACACGAAGAGCAATAAAAAAAAAGTGGCTGACAACAAGAAATCTAGTCACAATGTACAACTAACACACTGATGTCGCAACGAGGAAAAGTCTATTTGCAAGGCTACCTTTTCACAATACGAAACAAGTCTTCAATTGAAATGCAGGCTGGTAAACAAACAAAAAGCTATACACACTGAGGGACATTGAGTATCAACAAAGGTTGTTTTTTTTACTGCTGCCCTTAAATGACAGCAAGGCATACTACAGATCACACGGTGAAAATGATGTACAACAAAGTAGGAGGGGAGTACATAAGCAAATCACATTTTAAAAGCAAACACCTAGTCTTGTTTTCAATTTTGGTATTAAATGTCGCCACTCAATACTTACGGAACACCTTCGTCCTCTTCCACATCCTCCGCCAAGTCTGTGTTTCCCTGAATGGACTCAAGGGTGTAGAGTACTGGCCGATGCGAGTGCGCATTGACTTGGCACGATGGAGAGATGACACGTTGGCTGGAGCTGAGGAGAAGTCGGTAAAATTGGTTTACAGGTTGTGGACTTGCTGTCTCCTTATCTCCATTTGCCATAGCTGTGACAATCGGGGGGGGATGGGGGAGGGGGGGAGGGGTTCCTTCCTTTTTTCTCTCGATATTGTAATATTCCAATAATTTTGCTATTTCTGGGTCAATTTAGCAGTGTATTGTTATTGCTCTTATTTTCTTTTCAATTTGAGACCAATACATGCCTTTCGGGTTGTTTGTTTTTTTGTTAAAGCATCGTACACCTTGTAGAGCTCAGCTTTCAAGTGTGACATAACTACTGTCGACATTTCAAGTGTAAGTGATAGGCAATAGTGTTTTACAAATCACATGCATGAAAACATAGCAGATCAATACAAACTTGATATAGAAAGAGAACTGAATATACATTATTATGATTATGATTATTATTATTGTTATTACTGTTATTGTTATTGTTATTATTATTATTATTATTATTATTATTATTATTATTATTATTATTATTATTATTATTATTATTATTATTATTATTATTATCATTATTATTATTACTATTATTATTATATATCGCATATGAATCTTCATTATACGCCATGTCTCCTATCAGCTTTTATACAATTCATCACTAATCCTTACCTGGACTAGATTCATCACAATCACTGCTAGCGGAGGGGGTTATTCTCTGTACCAAAATTCTCTTTAACTGTCGAGGTGGGAGGATTCTGGAAACAACAATAACAAAAAAATGTCAGTGGTAAAGCAAAAAGGCGTAAAGCAGTCAACATGGAGGAATATAATAAAAGAATTGACACGCCATATATGAAATATCAAAGTTTTCTCAACACTTAGCTTTGTTCGATTTACAACGTGCACAATCTCAGCTGGCCAGCAACACCAAATGGCAAAAAAATAAAATATAAAACATAACAAACATAAAAACGAGATGAAAAATATTTTACTTAGAAATCATCATAACAATAATCTCTTTGATATATTTTTGGCTGAGAGGTTAGGCTGCCATACTGAGGATCATGAGGTGCCGGGCTCGAATCCTGGCAAAGCTAGGTCCGACGTTGTGTTTCTTGGGAAAGACACTTAAAAACGAATCCCCCATTCAACCCAGGTGCAAAAAGAGCACAAGCCGGAGTAAAAAAACCTACGACGGACTAGCGTCCTGTCCAGCAGGTGATTGTTATTATCACCTATTCCACTTCACGCTCTATTGAAACCGGGATACGCTCCCATTCTATAGGACCGTGGCGACCTTGAAGAAACTTTACTTACTTACTGAGAGTACAAATGAAGATAATGAAAAACAATTAGAAATGTTTACAATTATAATCTCACTGTATGGAAGTCTGTAACGCTACCGTTTGCCCTTGATCGTGACACCATATATTTGACAAATTCTGAAATGTTGGCACCCATTATTTACCTTTCCGTCAGTGTGCTAACATTTTGGCCCAACTCATTTTCGGCGGGTTTTGTGAAAAGTGAGAAAAAACTCTTTTGGCCTGACTCGGCCAATGACTTCCGCCAAACTAAAACCTCCATGATGACTCAGGAACGGCACATTATATCCTCATTCACTATGACGATAGACCACATGATGAGGAGTTTGTTAAAATCAGGTCAGTTTCATTTTGGCCCAAGTTTGATTTAGACCAATATATATGTTAGCACAGTGACATTTTGGCCATTTTGCTTTCATAGTATGCCAAATAGTCTGGAGATTTACCTTTGCCCAAGATCATGCTGCAAGAAAGTTTGACAAAGGTTTAGAACCTGATCTGGCAGACTTATGTAAGACTTTCATTTTTAGTACATCCTTGCTCTGATCTAAGGATGGATTTATTGTCTGTGTCATCCCCGCACAAGTGCAGGCTCAGCGACTGTACATGAATTATCCCCCAGCTGGCCATTTCATTCAAAGTCCTTCTCAACTCCCAGTGGAGCATACAGTACACAATACACAAGCCTGTTCACTCGGAGAAAAAATTGAGAAAACCTTTCAACCTGTCAGGACTTGAACCCACAAGCTTTTAGTAAAGAGGCCAACACCTTGCCTCTGGAAATCCTGAGTCCCCAAAATCAAAGAGAGAAATGAAGATGGCAGTAGAAAAATCTTTACCTTATCTTTGTTCACTTGATCAAGGTTATAGATCCCAACCAGCAAGCTGTAATCCATAATTTTAAAACTCTCAAGTACCTGAAAGGAAACAAGAAAAATCCATGACAATTAATGGTTTCAATTTATATCATTTCATGGGTGACGTCAGTGACTAAGAGTTTAGTTTGTTGGGCTTGGGATCATGAAGTCCCAAGTTCCAATACTAGCAACGTTAGTTCGGACGTTGTGTTTCGTGAGAAAGATGATTAACACGCATTTTCCACATTTAACCCAGGAGCAAATGGCTACAAGCACTATCTTGGGAGAGAGAGAAAAAAATCTTAAGCGTCAGACTAGCATCGTGTTCAGGAAGTCATTAATATCACATGTTGTTCCATTTCATACTACAGAATATGGGGATACGCTCCTGCTCTATGGGCTGTGATGGTCTTGAAGGAATTTTACTTTTACTTTTAACTGAGTGTAGCTACGTTCTTTCAAGGCTGTTACAACCTATAGAGTCAGAGCATATACTATACTATACATTCTATAGTGTGAAGCAGAACAACAGGTGACAATAATCTCTAAGTCTGTCAGGGATTTTTACACCCAAGCTGAAACTGGTACCCACCGTCACCTGGGTTTGAGTGAGAAAAATTTGTGTTAAATGTCTTTCCCAAGGATTTTGACCCCCAAAATGGTTCATTCCAGGTGTTTAATTTGCCCCTTTAATTGTTTTGTTTGTTTTCTTTAATTGAAATTTACCCCGTCCACCTTTGCGGTGATCTCAGGAGAGGGGGAATTTAGAGAGGAAACAGCCAGAAAAAAAAAAGAATTGAAAGAGAAACAAAGAAAGAAGTAGGACCTACAAGGAGCTCCTGCCAATCGTCCGCCCCCGTCCCAACCCCTTACCCCCCCCTAAATTGCAAGAATAACAAAAGAACATTGATGTTATCATTTCATAATTGAATGCAGTGATAAAAAAAAGTTGATGTGTGTGTGAAATTGACCATACCCGACAGTCCCGCTTCCAGTGTTTCAATCAGGGCATCATATGTGTCCTTTTCCAATATCAAACCATCTGGGTGAATATCTATGAAGTCAAGATCCTTTAGAGTAGGTGAGGATTTCGACCTGTGGAAGAAACACACACACACACACATTTTATGCTTCTTAAAGGGTGTAAACATGGATTAAATTGGCATTTTAAAAGACCACACAAACAGGAGACGTAATACCAATAAAATATGTGTACGCACACATAAACATGCACAGACATTCGTAAATGCCGCACAGTTCGAAAATTTGAAATCGCAGAAACGGATAAATGTTTTTTTATTATCACACCCACAAATCAAAATAATTAAACTAATTTATCAAGGACACCCTAAGAAACACACAAAATAAGAAAATGTCTGAAGAATTGAGAAAATGGAAATTTAATCTGTCAACCACATGCTGTGATTTCAGGATAAATTAAGAGGAAACAGAGAGACCAAATACAAGTGAGCAAGTGACAGAAAGGAAGTAAGACCCACCAGTAACACTTGCCCATCGCCACGCAAAACAGAAAAAAAAAAAGAATAATGAATAGAGGAACAAGGGACACAAAAATTGTTTGTTTAATTATTTGCTTAATTGAAATTCACCCGATGAAGGGACTCGGTAATCCAAAGGTAAGGTGTCGGCCTCTCAACCAAAAACGCCGTAGGTTCAAGCCCCAACAGGTTGAAAGTTTTCTCGAGTACATGTTAAAGATCCCTTGGCTGTTTACAAGGCAGTCCGGACAAAATAAAAATCTTACCAAAAAACCCCCAAGATCACCATAGTTGTGGACGTGGGTAAAATTAAATTTACCCTGTACACCACATGCGGTGATCTCAGGGTGAATTAAGAGGAAACAGCAAAGATGAAAGAGAAATGCAAGTGAAAGAGTGAAAGGAAAGAAGTAGAAACTTTCAGCAAAGCCCACGGAAACAAATAAAAAATAAGGAAAGCATTCAGAAACAGGCTGAAACGAGTAGAGTTTAATATATATACATATACACATAAGTCTAGTATCATACCTTTCGCTCTTTGATGCTTTTCGTTTGTACGTGCTTCCTTTCATATCATATTTTTCGTGAAGTTTGACGGTAGATGGCAAAAGGTTGTTCATCACAGTAAAGCGGATATTTTTACCCCCACACTGAAGAGCAGAGAAATTGAGACAATGTAATATATATATAGTACTTTTTTGGCTTAGACACAAATAACATAAAAACGTATTTCCAAGAAACAAAGCAGTTTTTTAAGACGGAGTGATGAGATTCTATGAAACTTTCATGAATTTTGATACAATTTCTCTAAAAAGCTTATAACATGAAAATTGACAATTCTAAAGAATTGATATTCTTCTTCTTCATAATAACTGACCAACTTAACTTTTGAGTATTACTGTCAGCATTCATATTTTAATTTAACCCAAAAATATTAATCAATCTTGATTTTAAAGTGAAGTGTTTAATTCTGTTTTTAAAGTCTTCCGTGCTATTACTGAGTTTCATTTCTATTCGCAGTCACTGTGCTAGGGTAAAATGAGTGTCGGTGCTAATATTGAAGGAATGCTCAGGAAACGGTAAAAAAAAAAAACCATTAAAAAAGTTGAGGGCAAGCTCTTCACACACACTCAAGGCCATTACAGCCCATAGAGCCAGAACTTATCCCGGGGTCTCTATAGTGTGAAGCGGATCAGGACATTAATTGGATGCAGATTTTTACTCCCAAGCTAGTGCTTATTGTATCCATTTTGCACCTGGGATGAGTGGGAACAATGCATGTCACATGCCTTTCCCAAGGAACACAACGTTTGGACCCAGCTTTGCTAGGATTCGAAATCAGGGACTCGTGATCCACCTGTCCGGCAGCCTAACCGCTCGGCCACCGATGCCACTAAATTATGGTAAAGAGGCCCCCACAATAAAGTTGGCAAGAAAAGCCCTTCATTCAAAACAATATACACTCAAAGTAAAG